>JAPDOI010001906.1:0-57500 GCA_029168955.1 Aplectana chamaeleonis
AACAAAAGGCAAGCCTCCTGATACTGACTTAACAGGGATTAAACTGATGAGAAGAGAACTACTGGAAAAAACTCTCATATCGGGTGTGACAGTGAACTTCAAGGCGCAGAAGCAGCGGCCTAGAACACAAGGGAGGGAGCCAGCTTTTTTTTAACCATGTACCCATTCTAAAAATCAACTTAATATATGGAACCCAGATAGTAGACGTACCAGGGATCCAACTGATGAGGAGAGGACCATTTTTAATTCCACTCATATCGGGTGTGACGGTGAACCTCGCGGCGCAGAAGCAGTGGCCGTGGGTTGGAACACAAGGGAGAGAGCCAGCCTTTTTTTAACCATCTCCCCGTTCGAAAAAATCAATTCAATTCACCTTTTGGGGACCCTTGGTGTTGTACGTGGCTTGGTGGAGGAAGAGACCTTCAATGACGTCAGTGAGGACAAGGAACGGGACATGGCTGGCTAGCTTGGTATCCAACCTTGTGCAAATGAGAGCGGAGTTTGCAAGGTGCAAATGGACTCTTTTGCAAATGGACTTCTTGCGCGTTTGCAGTGCATTACAAGGGGAGTTTGGTCTGTCACTGTTCCTGTGATAAGCAGGCGCAACTCCTTATACTACCTGGATTGATACAACATCATACCTGATCGTATACACACACTGGATGTTTTAAACCACGATATTGCAAAAAAAAATGTAGGATTGTTAGGTGATTTCTGCCCTTTCTAGATTAAAACCAAATCCTAAGCGTCGATCTAATGTAATTTTCCATGGGAGCTTTTTCCATGATCCCCTTTCAAGCATGCCACAGTTCAGGTGTTAGTCCCCTTGAAACTTTTCCATCACTAGTGTGGCTTTGGACAGAGTCACTGTGGTTTTTAAAAATTGTGCGTTCCTATTGAAGTCTATGGCGGTTCGCAATGTTCCTTCTGCATGTTCAGCGAACATTTGTGGAAATCTGCTGCCTCCGCTCAAGCGAACCTGAAAATTTTATGTAAGTGCTCATGACATCACTACCCACAGATCCCCCCATCCCCCATAACAGTGTCACCCACAGATCCCCCATAACAGTGTCACCCACAGATCCCCATAACAGTGTCACCCACAGATCCCCATAACAGTGTCATCCACAGATCCCCCATAACAGTGTCATCCACAGATCCCCCCTTCAGTGTCACCCACCCAGCGCCTCCTCTTAGATAATTTATGCACTCCTCTTGCCTGAGAAATAATTGAAGAGACGCGCTGTCACACAGGCGCACTGGCAGAGGCACTGAAGCGCACATGCGCTGTCTTCCTGTCCTCTGCCAGTGCGCCTGTGTGACAGCGCGTCTCTTCAATTATTACTCAGGCAAGAGGAGTGCATAAATTATATAAGAGGAGGCACTGGGTGAGAGGGGGAGGCTTGCCCAGCAAGACTGCGCTTCTCTCCTCACCTTGCGGGCCAGATCACGATCCGGGATATATTCTTTCACATGCTGGCGTCCGGGAGCTGCTATCTAATAGCAGGAGATTTGGCTGGACTGGATTTTTGACACTATGTCCCATTTGAAGCCCCCCTGATGCACCCCTAGAGCAGTTTACGACCACATTGTTTTTGTTTCAGTTTTACATAATAAAGCATTTTTGAAAAAAATCATTTTTAGTGTCTCCATATTCTGAGAGCCATAGTTTTTTTTTATTTTTTGGGCGATTGTCTTAGGTAGGGTCTCATTTTTTGCGGGATGAGATGATGGTTTGATTGGCACTATTTTGGGGTGCATATGACTTTTTGATCGCTTGCTATTACACTTTTTGTGATGTAAGGTGACAAAAATGGCTTTTTGACAAAGTTTTTATTTAATTTTTTTTACAGGGTTCACTTGAGGGGTTAGGTCATGTGGTATTTTTATAGAGCAGGTTCTTACGGACGCGGCGATACCTAATATGTTTACTTTTTACATTTTTTTTACATTTAACACAAAAAAGCATTTTTGAAACAAAAAAAATCATGTTTTAGTCTGAGAGCCATAGTTTTTTTATTTTTTGAATAATTGTTTTAGTTAGAGGCTCATTTTTTGCTGGACGAGATAGCGGTTTGATTGGTACTATTTTGGGAGGCATTCGCCTTTTTGATCGCTTTGTATTAAACTTTTAGTGATGTAAGGTGCTAAAAAATGGCTTATTTACACCATTTTTTGGGGTTTTTTTATGGCGTTCACCTGAGAGGTTCGGTCATGTGATATTTTTATAGAGGAGGTTTTTACGGACGCGGTGATACCTAATATGTGTAGTGTATTTTATTTTTTTTAATTTTTATTCAGTAATATGTGTTTTTTTTATTTTTACTTTTTTTCACTTTTTCACATTATTTTTTTGACCCAGACCCAGTTGGTTCTTGTAGATCCAGTGGATCTGGGTCTATAAAATACAGTAAGTACACTATATAGTGTACTTACTGTATTTTTTACTTTACAAAGTCTGAATAAACCTGCCTATAGCAGGTCTATTCAGGCTTCAGCACCATGGAGAGAGCAGGAGCTTCTGAAAGCGTCCTGTCTCTATGGCAACCATCACTCGCTGCCAGAACTGAGCAGCGGGTGATGGGGAGGGGTCAGGGGGCTGCAAAGGCACAGCAGCCCCCCGATGGGAGAGGGAGGGAGCTCCCTCCCTGTTAACCCCTTCCATACAGCGGTCCGTGCGGACCGCGGTATGGAAGGGGTTAAACTGCTGACATCTGCAGCACAGATGTCAGCAGTTTATAGCAGGGGGTCAGCAATGTGCCGACCCCCTGCTATACCCACTAGACACCAGGGAAATCATTTCAAAGGAGGCGGGCGGGGGATCGCAAATGCGATCCCGCCTGCCGCACCGCCCGCCTCCCGCAGCAGCACCGCCATAATTCCCTCCCCCTGCACCGCCCGGGGGCACACTAATATGGCAGGGTGCAGGGGGGTACAATTTACACATTTGGGGCATTTTTAGGTCTCTGATCCCCGTGGTCACAGACTGCAGGGATCAGAGATCGCAGAAAGCACTGCAAACCGCAGGTCTGAATTGACCTGCGGTTTGCTGCACTCGCTGACATGGGGGGTATTGAGTGGGGAGGCGCGAGACAGTCAGATGTGCGAACTGTGTCGCCGCCCGGGCGCCACTGCAGCGATCCTAAGTACTTGAATTATCTATGTAAAAGAAGCCCGAATTTACTAACTATTGCGGCGCAGTCTCCCTCAGTTCCTCCATGCTCCTCCTGCATCCTTCATTCATAAAGTGGGCGGAGCAAGAGGCGGGACAGGGGGCGCATGGAGGGACTGAGCGCTCAAGCTAATAGAGACTGCGTTGCAATAGTTAGTAAATTCGGGCTACTTTTACATAGATTAGGTTGACTGTAAAGCGTTTCCATAAATACTGTATAGGAGCTGAGGGTCCGGAACTTCCAGTATCGGCAGCGACATGGCCCCGCCGCAGTTGCCGGCCCCCAGCTCCTCCTTCCAGTCCCTCTCCGCTGATACATCGCAGCCTGCGATGCTCCAGCATTGCAGGCTGCGATGTCAAAGTGTCAGCAAAAATAGGTGGCGGAACGCCGTTCCAGTGCGTTCCGCCAGAAAAAAAGCTATATATATATATATATATATATATATATATATATATATATATATATGCAAAAATGAGCAGCACTCCGAAATTCTGTAGAAAACACTTCTTTTATTCACCCAATGGCAACGTTTCAGCTCATACAAGAGCCTTTCTCAAGCAATTTGTGCAGAAAATGGTCAAACATTAAATAGTGAACAGGCAGTGACATCATGATGACGTGACAGGTGCATGCATTAACCCATTACTTTCTGAATAGGATTTAATATATTATAAACGTGTAAAACATTCAATATATAGCTCATGAACATATCCAAAAAAAGTGTCATATTCACATTACATAACATCAGTTTCTATGATAATGCATATCTTGTGATAAAGTGCCAGTCATGCAACAGTGTATTAAGGGGAAATTTCTTCCATACCACATATAGTTAAAAACAATTACCCATGTAACCCGCCGGGTGCTGACGTGCCCCAATCAACGTCCACACCTGGGGAAGGATACACCCACCAACCTTCAGGAACACGATCACTAAAGTCGCCATAACGGCGTATGGTACGTGAATCCGCGCAGGCTCCCGGCCGTGAAGTCTCGCGATGTTGTGCGCGATAGCCTGTGCACTGTGCATCTCCCAATGCTCAACCCACCATATTGGAAGTGGGAATGCCAGTACATCAACGCGCAAGTCCATCTGATGTCATCTCTGGCAACACCTCCATGGGGGTGGTCTCTTTCATACACAAGAATCACAATGAGTTACCTGATAGGCGCCTGTTCACACTTAGTAGCCTTGTATATCAGCCGCTTTTTGTGTGCAGGTGCATAATCGTGCAACCTCGGTAATACCGAAGTGCACTGATCAATGCCGTTCTCGCCCGTAACTCGAGGGTTCTCCTCATACGTGCAAGACACACAAATCGGAAAAACACAAAAACAAAGCGAAACAGAAGAACAGCCATATTACGGAGCAAGAGATTATTATATTATATGGATCGTGTCAATCTGGGCTGTTGGCGCATCATCCCCAAATGTAGATCATAAATCAGAGCACGCCGGTCCCCTGCAGGTGCAGGAGAGAACAAAGAGAAAATAATCAATTATTAAATTACTGCCGTAATTTTGTTCATACATTTTATACATTTCTGTACAAACCCTACTCAGACAATACGTGTCTGAACAAAGTGGCCCTGGGCAAACATCAAAACATCAGTACACCCCAAGTTTATATTCAACATTAAGCCCATTGGGGGTCAGTGTATTTAACCTATGGATCCACTCCATTTCTTTTTTCTTTAAAAGTTTAATTCTATCACCCCCTCTCCTTGGCATGGGGACCCAATCAATGATCCAGCATCGTAAATCCTTTTCCACATGATTACATTCACTAAAGTGCCTGGAAACGGGTAAATCAAGTCTCGCCTTCCGAATGGAATTACGGTGATTATTCAGGCGAGTTTTTAGGTCTGTGGAAGTCTCTCCCAGGTACAGGACCTTACAAGGGCACGATAGTACATATATGACGTGGTCAGAATTGCAAGTAAGGGTCCTTTCACACTGGCGTTTTTGCTTTCCGTCCTAGAGATCCGTCCTCGGATCTCTAGGACTGAAAGATACTGATCAGGATTCTCCTAATGCATTCTGAATGGAGAGAAATCCATTCAGGATGCATCAGGATGTCTTCAGTTCAGTACTGAGACGTTTTTTGGACGCAGCAAATACCGCAGCATGCTGCGCTTTTTGCTCCGGCCAAAAATCCTGAAAGCATTCCTGAAGGACGGATCCGGAAAAGGGGTGTGGCCATGGGGTCGAACATGGCCCCCACTTATGCTAATGTCTTTATGCGATGCTTTGAGGAAGACGTCGTCTATGTGTCCCACCATTTCAGGCATGTACTTGCCTGGTGGAGATACATAGACAACGTCTTCCTCATTTGGACAGGTCAGGTTGACCAGTTGATGGATTTTCACAGGTTTTTAAATTCTGTATATGATTCACTGCAATTCACTTTAGTATATTCTGCCACTAACCTCCAATTTCTGGATACGGAGGTGTTGTGGACAAATGATGGTTTTTAAACCAGGTTATATGTGAAACCCACAGACAAAAATACAACCTTGATGTACAGCTCTCATCATCCAAGGAATATGGTGCGTGCACTCCCATATTCACAGATGCTGAGGGCTAAAAGGATTGTCTCCACGGATGAGGAACTGGAGAAATCCTTGACAATGATGACTGCCAGGTTCAGGGAACGTGGCTATCCACGAAAATGACTTGATATGCACAGGGAGAGAGTGACAAAGTTGGACAGAACACGTGCATTAGAGGGAAGTAGACAAGAAAAACATATGAGTCGCATTCCCTTCATTTCAACATATACTGAAAAAAGCAAGGAGATTGGTAACATTATCAAACACCATTGGCCCATACTCACTAAATCTCTGGGTGGAATACCGGAATTTAGCAACCCCCCCCCTACTCTCCTATCGCAGAGCCAGAAATTTAAAAGACCAATTGATCAAGGCAGACATCGGTCCTAAAAAGACATATATGCAATCTACCTTTGGACAACCGAGCACGGGTTGTTTTCCGTGTCTGGGATGCGTAAATTGCAGGTATATTTGCAAAAGTAAGGAATTTACGCACCCCGGGACCAAGGTTTCCTTCCCTATAAAATTTCACCTTAGGCCTCTTTCACATTTGCGTTGTGAAGATCCGGCGTGCACTTCCGTCGCCGGAAGTGCACGCCGGATCCGGCACAACGCAAGTGAACTGAAAGCATTTGAGGACTGATCAGTCTTCAAAATGCTTTCAGTGTTACTATGGCAGCCAGGACGCTACTAACGTCCTGGTTGCCATAGTAAGAGTGGGGAGCGGGGGGAGATAAATACTCACATACCGCGGGGCTGCCGGGGCGCTCCAGAGTGACGTCAGGGCCCGCACAGCAAGCGGTCACGTGATCGCAAGCTGTGCGGGCCCTGACGTCACTCTGGAGCGCCCCGGCAGCCCCGCGGTATGTGAGTATGTCTCTCCCCCGCTCCCCACTACACTTTACTATGGCAACCAGGACTTTAGCGTCCTGGCTGCCATAGTAACCATTCACAAAAAGCTAAACGTCGGATCCGGCGATGCGCCGAAACGACGTTTAGCTTAAGGCCGGATCCGGACTAATGCCTTTCAATGGGCATTAATTCCGGATCCGTCCTTCAGGAATGCTCTCAGGATTTTTGGCCGGAGCAAAAAGCGCAGCATGCTGCGGTATTTGCTGCGTCCAAAAAACGTCTCAGTACTGAACTGAAGACATCCTGATGCATCCTGAACGGATTTCTCTCCATTCAGAATGCATTAGGAGAATCCTGATCAGTATCTTTCCGTCCTAGAGACCCGAGGACGGATCTCTAGGACGGAAAGCAAAAACGCCAGTGTGAAAGGACCCTTACTTGCAATTCTGACCACGTCATATATGTACTATCGTGCCCTTGTAAGGTCCTGTACCTGGGAGAGACTTCCACAGACCTAAAAACTCGCCTGAATAATCACCGTAATTCCATTCGGAAGGCGAGACTTGATTTACCCGTTTCCAGGCACTTTAGTGAATGTAATCATGTGGAAAAGGATTTACGATGCTGGATCATTGATTGGGTCCCCATGCCAAGGAGAGGGGGTGATAGAATTAAACTTTTAAAGAAAAAAGAAATGGAGTGGATCCATAGGTTAAATACACTGACCCCCAATGGGCTTAATGTTGAATATAAACTTGGGGTGTACTGATGTTTTGATGTTTGCCCAGGGCCACTTTGTTCAGACACGTATTGTCTGAGTAGGGTTTGTACAGAAATGTATAAAATGTATGAACAAAATTACGGCAGTAATTTAATAATTGATTATTTTCTCTTTGTTCTCTCCTGCAGGGGACCGGCGTGCTCTGATTTATGATCTACATTTGGGGATGATGCGCCAACAGCCCAGATTGACACGATCCATATAATATAATAATCTCTTGCTCCGTATTATGGCTGTTCTTCTGTTTCGCTTTGTTTTTGTGTTTTTCCGATTTGTGTGTCTTGCACGTATGAGGAGAACCCTCGAGTTACGGGCGAGAACGGCATTGATCAGTGCACTTCGGTATTACCGAGGTTGCACGATTATGCACCTGCACACAAAAAGCGGCTGATATACAAGGCTACTAAGTGTGAACAGGCGCCTATCAGGTAACTCATTGTGATTCTTGTGTATGAAAGAGACCACCCCCATGGAGGTGTTGCCAGAGATGACATCAGATGGACTTGCGCGTTGATGTACTGGCATTCCCACTTCCAATATGGTGGGTTGAGCATTGGGAGATGCACAGTGCACAGGCTATCGCGCACAACATCGCGAGACTTCACGGCCGGGAGCCTGCGCGGATTCACGTACCATACGCCGTTATGGCGACTTTAGTGATCGTGTTCCTGAAGGTTGGTGGGTGTATCCTTCCCCAGGTGTGGACGTTGATTGGGGCACGTCAGCACCCGGCGGGTTACATGGGTAATTGTTTTTAACTATATGTGGTATGGAAGAAATTTCCCCTTAATACACTGTTGCATGACTGGCACTTTATCACAAGATATGCATTATCATAGAAACTGATGTTATGTAATGTGAATATGACACTTTTTTGGATATGTTCATGAGCTATATATTGAATGTTTTACACGTTTATAATATATTAAATCCTATTCAGAAAGTAATGGGTTAATGCATGCACCTGTCACGTCATCATGATGTCACTGCCTGTTCACTATTTAATGTTTGACCATTTTCTGCACAAATTGCTTGAGAAAGGCTCTTGTATGAGCTGAAACGTTGCCATTGGGTGAATAAAAGAAGTGTTTTCTACAGAATTTCGGAGTGCTGCTCATTTTTGCGTATATATATATATATATATATATATATATATATATATATATGGCTTTTTTTCTGGCGGAACGCACTGGAACGGCGTTCCGCCACCTATTTTTGCTGACACTTTGACATCGCAGCCTGCAATGCTGGAGCATCGCAGGCTGCGATGTATCAGCGGAGAGGGACTGGAAGGAGGAGCTGGGGGCCGGCAACTGCGGCGGGGCCATGTCGCTGCCGATACTGGAAGTTCCGGACCCTCAGCTCCTATACAGTATTTATGGAAACGCTTTACAGTCAACCTAATCTATGTAAAAGTAGCCCGAATTTACTAACTATTGCAACGCAGTCTCTATTAGCTTGAGCGCTCAGTCCCTCCATGCGCCCCCTGTCCCGCCTCTTGCTCCGCCCACTTTATGAATGAAGGATGCAGGAGGAGCATGGAGGAACTGAGGGAGACTGCGCCGCAATAGTTAGTAAATTCGGGCTTCTTTTACATAGATAATTCAAGTACTTAGGATCGCTGCAGTGGCGCCCAGGCGGCCGACACAGTTCGCACATCTGACTGTCTCGCGCCTCCCCACTCAATACCCCCCCCCATGTCAGCGATCGCAGCAAACCGCAGGTCAATTCAGACCTGCGGTTTGCTGTGCTTTCTGCGGTCTCTGATCCCTGCGGTCTGTGACCACGGGGATCAGAGACCTAAACATGCCCCAAATGTGTAAATTGTACCTCCCCCCTGCCCCCCGCCATATTAGTGTGCCCCCGAGCGGTGCACGGGGGGGAGGGAATTGCGGGCGGTGATGCTGCGGGAGGCGGGCGGTGCGGCAGGCGGGATCGCGATTGCGATCCCCCGCCCGCCTCCTTTGAAAAGCTTTCCCTGGTGTCTAGTGGGTATAGCAGGGGGTCGGCACATTGCTAACCCCCTGCTATAAACTGCTGACATCTGTGCTGCAGATGTCAGCAGTTTAACCCCTTCCATACCGCGGGTCCGTACGGACCGCTGTATGGAAGGGGTTAACAGGGAGGGAGCTCCCTCCCTCTCCCATCGGGGGGCTGCTGTGCCTTTGCAGCCCCCTGACGGGTGGGATCGCAGAGGGAGGGAGCCCCCCTCCCGCCCCATCACCCGCTGCTCAGTTCTGGCAGCGAGTGATGGTTGCCATGGAGATTGGACGCTTACAGAAGCTCCTGCTCTCTCCATGGTACTGAAGCCTGAATAGACCTGCTATAGGCAGGTTTATTCAGACTTTTCAAAGTAAAAAAATACAGTAAGTACACTATATAGTGTACTTACTGTATTTTATAGACCCAGATCCACTGGATCTACAAGAACCAAGTGGATCTGGGTCAAAAAAAATGTGAAAAAGTGAAAGAAAGTGAAAAAAAACCCCAAAAACATATCACTGAATAAAAATAAAAAAAAAATTAAATACACTACACATATTAGGTATCACCGCATCCGTAAAAACCTCCTCTATAAAAATATCACATGACCGAACCTCTCAGGTGAACGCCATAAAAAAAAACCCCAAAAAATGGTGTAAATAAGCCATTTTTTAGCACCTTACATCACTAAAAGTTTAATACAAAGCGATCAAAAAGGCGAATGCCTCCCAAAATAGTACCAATCAAACCGCTATCTCGTCCAGCAAAAAATGAGCCTCTAACTAAAACAATTATTCAAAAAATAAAAAAACTATGGCTCCCAGACTAAAACATGATTTTTTTGTTTCAAAAATGCTTTTTAGTGTTAAATGTAAAAAATAAAAAAAGTAGACATATTAGGTATCTCCATGTCCGTAAGAACCTGCTCTATAAAAATACCACATGACCTAACCCCTCAAGTGAACCCTGTAAAAAAAAATAAAATAAAAAATTTGTCAAAAAGCCATTTTTTTGTCACCTTGCATCACAAAAAGTGTGATAGCAAGCAATAAAAAAGTCAAATGCACCCCAAAATAGTACCAATCAAACCTCCATCTCATCCCGCAAAAAATGAGCCCCTTCATAGGACAATCGCCCAAAAAATAAAAAACCTATGGCTTTTAGAATGTGGAGACAATAAAAAATAATTTATTTCAAAAATGCTTTATTATGTAAAACTGAAACAAAAACAATGTGGTCGTAAACTGCTCTAGGGGTGCATCAGGGGGGCTTCAAATGGGACATAGTGTCAAAAATCCAGTCCAGCCAAATCTCCTGCTATTAGATAGCAGCTCCCGGACGCCAGCATGTGAAAGAATATATCCCGGATCGTGATCTGGCCCGCAAGGTGAGGAGAGAAGCGCAGTCTTGCTGGGCACGCCTCCCCCTCTCACCCAGCGCCTCCTCTTAGCTAATTTATGCACTCCACTTGCCTGAGTAATAATTGAAGAGACGCGCCGTCACACAGGCGCACTGGCAGAGGACAGGAAGACAGCGCATGCGCGCTTCAGTGCCTCTGCCAGTGCGCCTGTGTGAGGGCGCGTCTCTATTTGTCAGGCAAGTGGAGTGCATAAATTATCTAAGAGGAGGCGCTGGGTGTGGGGGGGGGGGATCTGTGGGTGACACTTATGGGGGATCTGTGGGTGACACTGTTATGGGGATCTGTGGGTGACACTGTTATGGGGATCTGTGGGTGACACTGTTATGGGGATCTGTGGGTGACACTGTTATGGGGATCTGTGGGTGACACTGTTATGGGGATCTGTGGGTGACACTGGGATGAACGCAATGAAGGGTGATAGGAGTGACTGTGCCTCACACTGTGACTTACCTGATGTGTATATACACTGGGAGTGCAGGGGTTAATGTTATAAAAACCTCCCGGAAATGAGTTTTTGCAGGTTGGGATGTCTGCATACTGTATATGGGGTATATACCGGGTAGTGTACTGTATACGGGGTATATACTCGGTAGTATACTGTATATGGGGTATATGCATCAGCACAGTAACTTTGTTATATGGTATGTTCTGTATATGTTTGGAAAATGTAATAAAAAGTTCGTGAAAGGAAAAAAAAAAAATCTCCCTGAAACCTCCCTGAAATGAGAAGTGAACCTCCCTGAAATGAATTTTTGCAGGTTGGGATGTCTGGTGTATTAGAGTCACACTGCACTGGCCGCCGCAGCCCCCACCCCCGGACACTTGATGATGACCCTGTCATGGTGGATCTGTGGGGGACCCTGTCATGGTGGATTTGTGGGTGACCCTGTCATGGTGGATTTGTGGGTGACCCTGTCATGGTGGATCTGTGGGTCACCCACAGATCCCCCATGACAGGGCCACCCACAGATCCCCCATAACAGTGCCATCCCCAGATCCCCCATTAACAGTGCCATCCCCATCTGGGGGGTTTCTTTGCTGGGCTGGACTTTTATAGCCCCCCCCCCAACTTTACTTGCATCCCTGTTCTCTAAAGGGGCGGTTTTAGGGGGCAGTCCTAGGGGTGGGTAGGGGCGTGGCCAGTGGAGGGGGGGTGAGTTCCATCACCTTTTCTCTGAGAAAAAAAGCCCTGTATGTATATATATATATATATATATATATATATATATATATATATATATACACTCACATTATATACACACAGTATATACATATATACACACAGTATATACACACAGTATATATGCACATGCACATTTTATACACACACAGTATATACATTTACACACACTATATATACACACAGTATATATAATACACAGTATATACACACACACAGTATATATATACACACACACACAGTATATATATACACACACACAGTGGAGAAGATTTAGCAAAAGGGGTACAAAGGAAAACTGTCTTAGTTGCCCATAGCAACCAATCAGATTTCACCTTTCATTTTTCAGAGCTCCTTTGAAAAATGAAAGGTGAAATCTGATTGGTTGCTATGGGCAACTAAGACATTTTTCCTTTGTACCTGTTTTGTTAAATCTCCCAAACAGTATATACACACGCAGTATATATACAGACACAGTATATATATGTATACACACACAGTATATATATATATATATATATATATATATATATATATATAACACACACACACACACACTATGGATATATCGTGTTGATTTGCATTGTAAATGCAAGGGCCTAAAGCAGAATATAGTTTGGAGGGAAGAAACTTGATTTTTCCCTCCAAAATGTGAGACTGTACAGGGGCGGATTAAGTGCATGATAGGCCCGGGGCTGTCTACCCAACTCGGGCCCCCCAACCTCCATTTTCAGTTTTTTTTTTCTGTATGAAGAGGCTGCTCTTTCTAGACCATATGACATCATTCACATAGTCTAGGTGCAGCTCTGTCCCATCTGAGTGACTGGGGCTGAGCTGCAATACCAAGCACACAGTGGTATCAAATGGACAGCACTGTGCTTGGTAAGGAGCAAAGAGGCTGCGGCGCACACTGGAACATCGCGGTCTCCTCAAACAGCTGATTTGTGGGGGTGCCAGGAGTCGGACCCCCACCATCTAATAACTCTGAGTACAGATGTAATAGATGTTACCTTCAGTCCTATGTAACACCCCACATAACACAGTGAATTATTGTGTTATGTGGGCTGTTACATAGGACTACAGAGAACATCTACTACATTATCTGTGCACAGAAAGTTATCACTGTTATCTAGACTGTTACATAGGACTGCAGTTGACAAATTAAATTTTATGTGCAAAACTTAAAATGCATATGATTATGATAAAAAAAACTTGGAGGAGAAGATGAGACGCAGGTCACAGTAGTGAGCCAGTTCTACATATAGGGAATACAGCACAACATACCTGTTACATCCAGTAACATCTCCTGTCATGTAGATCTTCTCTTTCCTCTTCTCCTCCGTTTGACCCAGACCTCCATGATTAATTCTTTCAGCCGCATCTTGTCTCTACAGAGTTTGTTACACAGACATGTTAGATTTCTCATAATTGGGGTCATTTATCTACGTCCGGTCCTGAAATGAGGACATCCTGAACGGATTGCTCTCCATTCAGAATGCATGGGGATGATCCTGATCAGGATTTTTCCGGCATAGAGCCCCGAGGACGGAACTCTATGCCGGAAAACAAAAACGCTAGTGTGAAAGGACCCTAAGGGGTATCAGGCTACAATAAACAGGCAGGGGGTAATATAATAATATATTCTGTATTTTAGAGGAATAACATATGATTAGCCCAGTAAACATTCCAGATCCCAGCTCCACAAGCTGCTGCTGGAGCTGGACACAGTCACTTGGGGCAGTGGGAACTCTGCTGAAGCCCTGCTTGACAGACTCACTTTATCACAGACCAGGGGCATTGCTAGATCCGGGGCCCGAGCCCCAATGAATATGGCTCAGTTCTCTAAGTCCTCCCCTCACATTTTACTGTACTTGCTATACAGCAGCACTTACTTCTCACATCCAGGGCCTCCAGATCTTCTCCATTCTGTCCGGACAACTTCTCACAGCCGCCTCATCTCTACAGAGTGACACAGAGACATCTTAGCTTAATCACCTTTCTATCATCATCCCCCATGATATCACCCCTGACATTCAGCCCCATGTAAATAACATCACTTCCTGCCTCGGACCCCTATAACATTCGGTCCCATACATAATATCACTCTCTCCCACACCCACCATTAACATACAGTATATGAAGGAGGTCTGTGACGTCACTGGTCACACGCTGCTCCACTCTAACATCTACCCCTCTCCCAGCACACAGGTCGCCATCTATGCCACCTCCAAACAAGTCGACCATCTGTACCCGCTGCCCATAGCTCTCCCCAGAATACACCACATGCCCCCCTCACAGATTTACACCCCATAAAGCCCCCCTCCCCAGATATATCTCATGTCCCCAGAATACACCACTTGTCCACCTCATAGATTTACACCACATAAAGCCTCCCCTCCCCAGATCTACCCCATGTCCCAAGAGTACACCATATGTCCCCCTCACAGATTTACACCCCATAAAGCCCCCTATCCCCAGATCTACCCCTCATATCCCCAGAATACACCACATGCTGCCCTCATAGATTTACAGCCCATAAAGCCTCCCCTCCCCAGATCTACCCCATGTCCCAAGAATACACCACTTGCCCCCCTCACAGATTTACACCACATAAAGCCTCCCCTCCCCAGATCTACCCCATGTCCCCACAGTAGCCCCCCATCATGCACAGATCTGTATGCACACACTAATTCCACTCCACCTGCCCCCATATATCAGCTCCATATGCTCCACCTTACCTGTTTCCCATGAAGCTCTGTGGATTCCAGCACATCCTCCATCCCAGGCTGGCAGGGGGGCCCCTCCTCCTTCCACAAGCTCTTGCAGTCGGGGATTCCCGGGCTTGTCAGCATGTGACCAAGAAGAAGCATGTGACCAGTGATGTCACAGACCTCCTTCTAGCAGGTACAATCTACCTACCATGTACCTTAGATTCATTTGTATTGCCGTCCTGAGGACAGCAATACAGATGGATCTATCAGGCAGGCAATACATTCGGGGCCTGGGACAAAACATCCAGGGCCCAGGCCCCGAATGTTTTAACCTAGCGACGCCCCTGTCACAGACACAGATTCACCTCAGGCAGCAGCTCAGGGGAGGCAGGCTCTTCTCTTCCTCTGTGCTGCACAGACAGGACCTCTCCCTCCCTGACTTCCTCCTGCACGTCTTCTCACTGGGTACTCACAAGAGCAGGGCTCTGCTCTGCCTCCTCTCCGGTCTGGCTCCGCCCCCTTCCCTATCATGTATGCCTGTGAAGTGAACCGAGGCGCTGGGCAGTGAGAGCATGTACTGGCTTAAAGAATAGTGCAGCTTGCTACTAGCTAGTGCAGGAAGGCAGGGTTATATGGGAGGTGGAACTAAGTATATTCTTGGATTCTTGGGGTCGGGGGCAATTGCCCCGTTGCCCCCCCTAGATCCGCCAATGGTGCTGCTGGGCACATTTTCTCCCTCCCTTGGTACGTTTTTCCCGCCACCACCTGCATGATGACACTGGCAGTGCCTGAAGACAGTGACAGACCCTGAGGCACTAGTTTACTTTATAATAGGCTCAGCCACTCACCGTACTGACAGGCGGTGCGGTGAAGTGCAGGTCGCTGTGCACACTGACGGACTGGACAACTGGTCGGTCTTCTGGTATTACCCGGCGGTGATATTTGAGGTAGACTCTGGTGATGACGCAGCAGCAGGGGGCTCTGATACTGCAGATGAGCATCTAATCACTGAGAAATATCTGCCTTGCAGTGTATGAAAAAAATAAAGTATTGGATCAAATTTTCTATTTATATAGAGTTATCCGTGAATTGTTCCCACAAAGTGTACAATCAGATTGCAGGACTTTGGCGGTAACCTGAGATTTCACCATCATCATTGTCATGTATGGAGTTTAGCCTGCTCACAGTGTAATGTCTATTCCCCATACACCAGACGGACCTTTTCTATGTGTTATATACAGAGAGGTTTTCCTGCTGGTGAGGTCCTCTTCATGTATGGAGTTTAGCCTGCTCACAGTGTAAAGTCTTTAGGACAAGGGAGGTGTCGCTCCTCAATATCCGAAGCGCCTCAACCTCCGCTGTGGTGAGGTTTGGGTGCTGGAATTCAACATCTGTAGTGACATTTTTTAAGGAATTTATATCAGCAGTAACATTTCTGATAAATGCATCAATACTAGGTTCATTCACAACCGGATTGAACCTGCTTTTTTGTTGCAGGGACAGTCCTTCCATTGTGAATTCACTAATGATGGATTCTTTAACAAATATTTTATCTCTAAACCAAACTTTTAGCTTAATTGAGCGAAAAAAATTGGACAAATCACAATCAATCATAGGCCAATCCACCTGTGAATTGGGACAAAATGAAAAACCTTTGGATAATAAACTCACTTGAGAAGATGTAAGGTCCTTAGAAGAAAGATTGACCACATTTATTTCCTTAGAGTCCTCTGTCCCTTGGATGTATGCTTCTTGGAGCTTTGAGGCTTTGTGGGTTCGTCGGTGCCGCTGGCCACCTCATCTGGTTCTCCACTTTTTGTGGGCGGTGCATTGGAGGTGTTCCCTAAAAAAAACTTCTGATGGCTGTGTCGTAGGTGATACAGGTGGTCTCCTCCTTTTCTTATTGTTATTATTACTTTCCTTTATATTACGCCTGAGTCGAATCTCCTTATGCCAGATATAGATTGCTCCTCTTCTATAGTCCTCCGTATCTCTATTCCATTTTGATCTTTTTACTTCCTCAGACTCCATTTGGAATTTAGAAAGATGGACATTTAACCCCTCCATATATTGCTCAAATGCATCCTTCTCCATCAGAGAGCTGATTTTTTGTGCAATATCCGTTATTTCACAGGTAATAGTACATACTTCCTTTTGCAAATGTTCGATATTTAGTAAAATAAAATCCAGAGAATACTTGTTGGAAAGTAATTCAAACATTTTACAGAACTCATCATTGTCCATAAAAAGATTGGGCTGAAGGTGCGACCTCATGCCTCTTGGTATTCTGTGATTTCTATAGTATTCACCCAGCGTCATCATGTGCAGTTTGAGTGCAATGGATCTCTTTGAAAGTACCTCATGTTTCCTTTTGAGTTCTTTTGAGGAGGGCGTGCTGAGAAATGATGCATCTCCCTGGATACCACGTAAGATTCGTTCAGCCGTCTCATGTCAGTAGGAAATTTCATCAGGTGAAAGCATAATTAGATAATCAGGTCAAATGGGATCCCAAACAGAAAAAAAATGGTGTGCTAAGCCTCTAGTCTAGCGTATAAAAATACAAAAAGTGAGGCAGCACCACCTGAATAGCCTGTGATCAGGTGCAAGCTCAAGGCATCGGTAGACTCACCAATAGCAATTTAAAAAACGGAAAAATGAGCAGCACTCCGAAATTCTGTAGAAAACACTTCTTTTATTCACCCAATGGCAACGTTTCAGCTCATACAAGAGCCTTTCTCAAGCAATTTGTGCAGAAAATGGTCAAACATTAAATAGTGAACAGGCAGTGACATCATGATGACGTGACAGGTGCATGCATTAACCCATTACTTTCTGAATAGGATTTAATATATTATAAACGTGTAAAACATTCAATATATAGCTCATGGACATATCCAAAAAAAGTGTCATATTCACATTACATAACATCAGTTTCTATGATAAAGCCCCAGAGAAACATTCAGACAGGGCTGTTCACCCATGCTCCAGTCCAGGATTTCTGACATGCTCATGTCCAGGGATTCTATTTAATCTGGTTGCTGGACTTGGGTGTGTCTCACTATGGAGAGAGAGTGGACTTACACAGAGGCCTAGTGCAGAGGCTCTGTGCGAGTGGTCTCAGCTGGGTTTGTTGAGGGACCACGGGGCTACGTGATAGCCGGAGTTTGGGGGAACTACGCAACGCCTGCAGTGAGAAGGTTGCATGGCCAGAGTCCGACGGACTCACTTTTTTTCACTATTTGGAGTGCTGTCCTATTTTTCTGCGTGTATTTTTGGGCTACGGAGCTCAGACCCATTGGGACATTGCACCCGTTCATTTACTTGGATCCGGTGCCGCCTTTTCTTCCTTCATATATGTATATATTTCTATTTTTTTTCTTTTTTTTTTACAACATATAACATGGAGTTACATACAAATAAATATTATAAGGTCTGTATTGTACCAACTGATTAAGGGCACATGCACATGACCTTAGTGTTTATCAGATTCTCAAATTGCGGATCCACAAAACATAGATACCAGGCGTGTGCGTTTCACAATTTGAAGACTGCACATGTCCACTGCTATAATAAATTATGCATATTACTGTCCATGAATGTGAGCAAAAATAGGACATGCTGTATCCTTTCCGCAGGCTACAGAACTGCACCACAGATACGGACAGCACACGCTCTCTGCTGAACAGGTGTGGACCCATTCGTGCGGCCATCTGAATGGGCCATAACTGTCATATATTCTAATCATTGGTCAGATGGGCTATTACACATTGTCAATTGGTCTGAATGGACAGATGTTGGTCAGATATCTGTTTTGTGCAATACAGAGGCTGCTAGCTGTTGCGGAAACCGAACCATCCCAGAAATCACCATACAACTAGCGTATGACACTGCTGGTCCTGCATGCTGTGTGTCCTCTGTAACATGGAGAGGAGAAAATCCCATCACTCGTCCCCATACAGGACTGCAAACTGCCCGAGAAGAGTTCTACTGCATGCCAGGTTTTTTGGCTAATACGTTGCCAAAAAAAACCCTGGAAGCAATGTGATGGTACAGTGCCTCTCTGGGATACTGTAATCTAGTTCTGTAAGGAGAAATGTCTGTAGACAACTTGTGCAGACAATACTTGAAGGATGCACTGCATGTGACAGGCTTGCATTCAGTAAGGACACAAACAGATCTCCTGACAGGAGTTTATAGCTACACCTGGCATATTAAAGGCAAACATACATATCAGTGGCGTATTATAATTGGGACGTTCGGGTTGGTCGGCCGCCCCGGGCCCGACATCTCTGGGGGGGCCCAGCGCCGACTCCAATGCCCACATACTGCGGCGGGGCACAGGAGCGTATAGTTCCCTGCCCTGCTGCCTATCACTGCCACAGGCTTTAGGCCTAGTAGGCCTGAGGCCTATGTGGTGGTAGAAGCCCGGCGTGCGTGATAACATCATTGCGCGCCTAGTTTCTCCTTGGATACGGAACTGGCCACGTGCTTCCAGTCCTCTCCGAAGAGGTAGCTCTGCTTCTGTCTGGTCCGCATGTGGCTGCTTGTTTCACTGCCTCACCGGGCTAGTTGATGCGCGATCCCTGGTGAAAGGCATTTTGAGTCTTCCGCTTGTGGTAGTATCCCCCATACTCGTTGACCCCTTAACGTGTGGTCTGTTCATGGGTCCGTGGTGTGTACCTCTTCCAGCGGTGGTGTGGTGATGTGCCATTGCTATGCAAGCAGTCACGTAGCCGTGAGGGCTGGTTCGGCGCCTTCTGATTTTTGTTGGCTCCGTTCTTGCTACGGTTCCCTCGTCTCCTGCCATTCCCTCCTCTTGGACGTAGTGTTGGTGTGAGCTTTCCTATAGTCTCCTCTCCTTCCGCACTGGTTCCGTTCCGCCACCTGGTTCGGGCTGCTTTCTTCTGGAGGGTCAAACATCTGCAGTGGGTGCTTGGACTCTGTCCATGTCTGGGGACCTCCACCTGCGTTTTGCTATTTGCAAGGTGGTATGTCAGGCGCCGCACAGAGATCGCGTGTCCTGCCTTGGACCTCTCGCGTTCTGTTTCTGACTACCCTATCACCCGCTCCTCAGGGAGTGTGTGGTTGTTGCATCCAGGCTTCGCTTCCCTCATTCACGCTAGCTGTTCTAGCTGTGTGCCCGTTTAGCGTGAATGCCGTGTTCGTCCTCCGCTTCGGCGAGAGATTGCATTTTCAGTTGTGGGCGGTGGTCCTCCAGTACTGTTATCTTCTCGGTGCGCTGACCTCGGCGCTTGGACCCAGATCACTACAATGGAGTCCTGCTGACTCTATCCTGGCCATTATGGCCCCTCACTGGTGGGCTGTTGCCTCCGCTTCCTGTTCTGGTGATCCGTTCAATCGAGTCTGAGGTAGGGATTGTGATCACACCTTTTCCCCATTTGTCTCGGGGTCGATTATTCTTTCCTTGACTGCCGTTGCTCTGCAACCGCTCTTGCCTGTTGCCCTACGGGTTGCTACGTTACATTCTGCAGCGAGGCCATCCACATCCCTTCCTGTTGTTCCGGCTTGGGGGGCTACTCTGCGGGCGGAAGTTGCCTTTGGATCTACCTACCATATTGCCTCCCTTGTGGGGTGGTAGGACTCTTCCTCCGGTGGCACCACCTGCGCCATCTTGGCCTCTCTTGTCTGGCGTCTGTCGGACGCTGGGCGGACCTCTTCGGTTCCTTCTGTCTGCTCTTCGGTTCCCCCGTTTCCTGCGGGTATGGGGTGCCGTTGCTCATGGTCCACGAGACCAGCCTTGCTGGACTTCTCTACCTGTGCTCCTCATCTGCACCAGTTCCCATTCCATATCCAGCGGCTGCTGTTTTTTTTTGCACTCGTTCCTCCACCAGCGGTAGTCCGGTTTTTTCTCTGCCCTTCAGCGGTCGCTTCTAATTGCTGGCTGACATGCTGATTCCATGTTCTGGAACGGTCTGGTTCTATCTCGGCATCCTTGCACCTTGCCGCTGCCAGGGCGGGATCGTCCTCTTGGTTCTGATTCGCCCCTAGTGACTTCTCTGTTATGTTGGAGATTGAGTTCCTTCGCCCCATCCCCCGCCCCGTTTTTCCCCTGATGTCGGTGCTGGACCTGGACCCATGGCTGGGTCCATGGTGCTGAAAGCCTGAATAGGCTTTTGCTAAAGGCAAAAACCCATTCAGACTTTGTAAAGTAAAAAATACAGTAAGTACACTATATAGTGTACTTACTGTATTATATAGACACCAGATCCACAAGAACCAAGTGGGTCTGGGTAAAAAAAAAAAAAAAATGTAAAAAAAAGGAACAATAAAAAAAACACATATCACTGAATAAAAATTAAAAAAATAAAATACACTACACATATTAGGTATCGCCACGTGCGTAAAAACCTACTCTATAAAAATATCACATGACCTGACCCCTCAGGTGAACACCAAAATAAAAAAATTTAAAAAATGGTGTAAAAAAAGCAATTTTTGTCACCTTACATCACAAAATGTGTAATACCAAGCGATCAAAAAGGCATATGCCTTCCAAAATAGTATCAATAAAACCGCCATCTCATCCCGCAAAAAATGAGCCCCTACATAGGACAATCGCTCCAAAATATAAAAAATTATGGCTCTCAGACTATGGAGACACTAAAACATGATTTTTTTTTCTAAAATGCTGTTATTGTGTTAAAGTAAAATACATTTAAAAAGTATACATATTAGGTATCACCACGTCCGTAAAAACCTGCTCTATAAAAATATCACATGATCTAACCCCTCAGGTAAATACCGTAAAAAAAATTAAATAAAAACAGTGTAAAAAAAAATTGTCACCTCACATCACAAAAAGTGTAATAGCAAGCGATCAAAAATTTATAGTTTGGCTGACTTAGGCTGGTTTCACACGGGCGTCATGTTTGACGCCTGGATGCAAACCGGGTGCGTTGCGGGAATCGCAGCAATTTTTCCCTGCGAGTGCAAAGCGTTGTCATGCGTTTTGCACGTGCGGGAGAAAAATCGCAAAGTTTGGTACCCAGATCCAAACCCGCACTTCTTCACAGAAGTGCAGGTTTGGGTCGGGTATTCTAGAGCAGTGTTTCCCAACCAGCATGCCTCCAGCTGTTGCAAAACTACAACTCCCAGCATGCCCGGACAGCCTTTTTCTGTGCAGGCATGCTGGGAGTTGTAGTTTTGCAACAGCTGGAGGCACACTGGTTGGGAAGCATGAAATAATAATAGATGAAATATACCCGTGCGAAGCCGGGTCCTTCTGCTAATTATATATATATATATATATATATATATATATATATATATATATACACAAACACACAGATGGAGAGAGAGAGTGAGTGAGTGAGATGGATAGATAGATATATCTTTGTCATTGTAATTGCAAGGCACAAAGCAGACTCGCTTCATGAAGGATCCCTCCATTACCATAGGGAGTTAAAATAAGCAGAAATACGTGCTTCTGCCCGTACTCCTTGCGATCCTGTGTGTATGAACTATATTGAACGGCATGGTGTATGGATTATACTGTACATTGTACAGCATGGTGTATGGATTATACTGTACATTGTATAGCATGGTGTATGGTTATACTGTATATTGTACGGCATAGTGCAAGGATTATACTGTATACTGTACATCAAATGTATGGAGGTTACACCATGCCGGACAATATAACCCCTGCGCCATGCTGTACAAGGACAGGTGCTCAGAAAGTCAAAGTGCGCAAACTCACTTTTTTGCGCCATAGTTTGTAAACCCTATAACTTGTTCTCCAGTAAGACCGAGCGACTGGTCTTTTCTTTTGCAGGTCTTCCAGAAAAACCATGTATCCCTAGGGACATGGTTCTCACTTGAGCGTTTTACAGCGCGTTAGATCGCGCTGTAAAACGCTCAACGCACAAACAAGTGCATGAGCGTTTTTTAAGGTGCTGATCGCGTGTCCCCATAGGGGTATTCTGCGCGATCGCGCGCCCGACGCCCCGATCGCTATTTTCGGATTCGCAATGCGAAACCGAAAGTAGATCGCGCGTCGGGCGCGCGAACGCGTGCACGCGCAGGTCTGAACCGAGCCTAACACACGCTCTAGGGGAGGCATATAATATCTGCACCCAATTAATAAACGCAGGACCAAAACCCATACTCAGCAAGGTTTCCCAAAGAAACCCCCATTCTATGCTATCAAAAGCTTTGGCTGCGTCCAACGACAATATCGCCCTATCCCCCATATTGTCCGCTGGAGCCCGAATACTCGTAAAAATCCTGCGAATATTAATGGCAGCAATTAATCACCCTTACGGGTACAAAGTTCAGAAATTATCCACAGGGGACACCTTAAATCAGAAGCAAATTAATGAGAAAGCAACAAGTGCCTAAAAAATAACCTTTAATGAACACGCTTTAAAAGTCTATTGTGCACTCAAGTAGCAATGTACTAAAAATACCTGTATACGTCAACAGGTTCAACTAGAAGGTAGTGAGCCCCCGAGCGACCCCTCAGGAAGGGCTAATTACCTAGGATCTAAGGTTGGGGAGGGAGGAGAGGCAGGTAGGGGGACTGGGTCTATAACCCTCGAGTCTCACCCTATATAGTAAACTGCCTACTACGACGCCTCCTGTACAATCCCTACTCAACTTGCCCTGACAGTGCAGGACTGCCCAGTTTCGTCATGAGGGGGAAAAAGGGGGTGAGGGTACCCTCAACACACCGAAGCTCGTATCCGGGACTCACTGCCACCATGTAACAAATGTTACATGTAACATGTAGTCCTCCGTATCTCTATTCCATTTTGATCTTTTTACTTCCTCAGACTCCATTTGGAATTTAGAAAGATGGACATTTAAAGGGAACCTGTCACCTCAAAATCGTGCTTTAAACAGTTAAAAGTACCTTATAGTGTCCACTAGTCTGGTTGTAACGCACTTTTTCTTCCTTTTCCTGGCTTTAGAGTCATGTAGAAAACGAAGTTTTATTCCTTTGCTGCCCCATGCTTCAAGTCATTCTTGAAGTCATGGGGGCAGCGGCCTCGGCGTATTCAAACTGTCATTTCCCCGCCTCCTGGCACCTTGATTGACGGCCTGTGCCGGGACCGCGCTCTAAGCCCGCATGCGCAGTAAAGGCCGGCTTGAGCGCGGTCCCGGCTCCCGCGCGTACACTTCGCCGTCTTCATTTCTGCAAACAGCGCATGCGCCCGACATTCCTTCCCCAACGCGCCCGCGCCCGGCCACTGTGCGTCGCGAACGTGATCCGGACAGTGGCCGGGCGCATGCGCTGTTTGCAGAAATGAAGACGGCGAAGTGTACGCGCGGGAGGCCAGGACCGCGCTCAAGCCGGCCTTTACTGCGCATGCGGGCTTAGAGCGCGGTCCCGGCACAGGGAACACAGACGTCAATCAAGGAGCCAGGAGGCGGGGAAAACACTGTTTGAAAACGCCGAGGCCGCTGCCCCCATGACTTCAAGCATGACTTGAAGCATGGGGCAGCAAAGGAATAAAACATCGTTTTCACAATGAATATAAAGCGAGGAAAAGGAAGAAAAAGTGCGTTAGAACAAGACTATTGGACACTATAAGGTACTTTCAACTGTTTAATACACGATTTTTAGGTGACAGGTTCCCTTTAACCCCTCCATATATTGCTCAAATGCATCCTTCTCCATCAGAGAGCTGATTTTTTGTGCAATATCCGTTATTTCACAGGTAATAGTACATACTTCCTTTTGCAAATGTTCGATATTTAGTAAAATAAAATCCAGAGAATACTTGTTGGAAAGTAATTCAAACATTTTACAGAACTCATCATTGTCCATAAAAAGATTGGGCTGAAGGTGCGACCTCATGCCTCTTGGTATTCTGTGATTTCTATAGTATTCACCCAGCGTCATCATGTGCAGTTTGAGTGCAATGGATCTCTTTGAAAGTACCTCATGTTTCCTTTTGAGTTCTTTTGAGGAGGGCGTGCTGAGAAATGATGCATCTCCCTGGATACCACGTAAGATTCGTTCAGCCGTCTCATGTCAGTAGGAAATTTCATCAGGTGAAAGCATAATTAGATAATCAGGTCAAATGGGATCCCAAACAGAAAAAAAACGAAAAAATGGTGTGCTAAGCCTCTAGTCTAGCGTATAAAAATACAAAAAGTGAGGCAGCACCACCTGAATTGCCTGTGATCAGGTGCAAGCTCAAGGCATCGGTAGACTCACCAATAGCAATTTAAAAAACGGAAAAATGAGCAGCACTCCGAAATTCTGTAGAAAACACTTCTTTTATTCACCCAATTTCAGAATTTTGATTTTTTGGAAAACTTTCCATTTTAATCCATTTTTTACAGTAACAAAGCAAGGGTTAACAGCCAAACAAAACTCAATATTTATTGCCCCGATTCTGTAGTTTGCAGAAACACTCCATATATGGTCGTAAGCTGCTGTATGGCCAAACGGCAGGGTGCAGAAGGAAAGGAACGCCCCTGTTTTTTTACACCATGTCCCATTTGAAGCCCCCCGATGCACCCCTAGAGTAGAAACTCCATAAAAGTGACTCCATCTAAGAAAGTACACCCCTCAAGGTATTCAAAACCGATTTTACAAACTTCGTTAACCCTTTAGGTGTTCCACAAGAGTTATTGGCAAATGGAGATGAAATTTCAGAATTTCTAACTTTTGTTACCTTTCCTCAAAAAAACTGTAATATAAAGCAACCAAAAATCATATTTACCCTAAAATAATACAAACAAAACTGCCCCCGTATCCCGTGGTTTCCAAAATAATGTCACTTTTATGGAGTTTCTACTGTAGGGGTGCATCAGGGGGCTTCAAATGGGACATAGTGTCAAAAAACCAGTTCAGCAAAATCTGCCTTCCAAAATCCATATGGCATTCCCTTCCTTCTACGCCCTGCCGTTTGGCCATACAGCAGTTTACGACCACATATGGGGTGTTTCTGCAAACTAGAGAATCAGGGCAATAAATATTGAGTTTTGTTTGGCTGTTAACCCTTGCTTTGTTACTGGAAAAATGGATTAAAATGGAAAATTTGCAAAAAAAATAGCTGTTTTGGGACCGTTTTTATTTTTTGTTATTTACATAGTTGAACGGACAGGTTAGATTGTGTGCTATGTCTATAGAGCAGGTTGTTACGGACGCGACAATACCAAATATGACTACTTTTTGGGGTTTTTTGTTTCAGTTTTACAGAATAAAGCATTTTTGAAAAAAATTTCTTTTTTAGTGTGTCCACATTCTGAAAGCCATAGTTTTTTTATTTTTTGGGTTACTGTCTTATGTAGGGGCTCATTTTTTGCAGGATGAGATGATGGTTAAATTGGCACTATTTGGGGGGTCATATGACTTTTTGATCGCTTGCTATTACCCTTTTTGTGATGTAAGGTGACAAAAAAATGACTTTTTGACAAAGTTTTTATTAAATTTTTTTTACACTGTTCACTTGAGGGGTTAGGTCATGTGACATTTTTATAGAGCAGGTTCTTACGGATGTGGAGATACCTAACATGTCTACTTTTCTGTGAAGAAGTGTTGGTTTGGATCTGGGTACCAAACTTTGCGATTTTTCTCCCACGCGTGCAAAACGCATGACAACGCTTTGCACTCGCAGGGAAAAATCGCTGCGATTCCCGCAACGCACCCGGTTTGCATCCAGGCGTCAAACATGACGCCCGTGTGAAACCAGCCTAAGTCAGCCAAACTAAATAACCATGTACCCTGACCTATAACAATGTTCTTAGCCAGACCTGACAGGAATGCTTATCTTACGGCCCTCCAGCTGTTTCAAAACTACAACTCCCAGCATGCCTGGACAGCCTACAGCAGAGATGCCCACCTTTTGGATCTCCAGCTGTTATAAAACTACAACTCCCACCATGCTCTGCTGTAGGCTGACAGCAGAAGGCTCTCCAGGAATGCTGGGAGTTGTAGTTTTGTAACAGCTGTAGGGCCGCAGGTTGAGCGTCCCTGCAAGCAAGGAAAATGTGTGTACTCTTACCTTTCAGACGGTAGATCTGTAAGCACGCAACCATGACGCTTCAAAAAATCCGCAAAGAAGTCCTGTGGGTCTTCAAATTCGCTGCTCCGAGGGTTTAGAGCTTTGTAGGAAACAATGCTCAAGTTATCAGCCATCTTCATGAAATTCTCCTTTGCCTCCATCACAGCTCGGTTGATGTCTTCTTCACTTTGTTTCTTCATGCACACTCAGCGGAGATGGACCGACAGCTTGTCCTGACGTTTCATGCAGTGCTTTCAGACGAGGCGGGTGCGCATTTCCACTTTGTGAGAAGCCATCTACTTCTTTGCCGAAAATGGTGGCTCAGCTAGCAAAGCCAGGAGAACACAGATAACAGCTCTTCCAACAGCTTGGCAAAAGTGGTCTGAGGGCCAAATAGATGGATACTTTGTATATGCATTTAAACTGACCAATGATATGCCTCCATGCCTCCTGGAATATTATTGGTTCACAGCATTCAGACATTCAGAAAAACAATACAAGTTTATCACCTAAGTAACCTACACCTTGGCACCTGAAGGTCTGGGGATCTTGGTGCAGTTCCTCTTTGACCTTGACTCCCTCCGCAAATGCGCCTTCTGTTCCTAGTTTGTAATCACTGCTTGATTGATCTGTCTCTCCCAGTCAATGTTTCAGGGTTTTTTTCTTTTTTTCTCCTGCTTTTTATTTTCATGCTACTAAAATAATTTACTATATAGGGGCAGTGTGGGGGGAAATTACTATATGGGGGCAGTGTGGGGGGAAATTACTATATGGGGGCAGTGTGGGGGAAATTACTATATGGGGCAGTGTGGGGACATTGCTGTTGGGGGACATTACTGAGTCTGCTTTATAGAACTTACCAGAAGTCATTTGGCTCCAGGAGTAGTACATAGTGGGCTCAGCATGCATGTTGGTACTTGCATCCCTGGATCTGATGAACGCCATTATGGCACCAGACAGGGCTACAAGCAGAGTGTACCTGGCATGCATGCTGCAACCACGCTCCCTGGATTTTGTGTGGCTGACACGGCCCATAGAAGGTAAGAATTAATGTTAGGGACCACTCATTGAGACAACCTTGACGTGGTGAAGTGGCTTAACTATAATTTGGCCAAACTATACACTAATGTCTCATTTAACATCCAGCAGGGCAGAGTGTTGGTTGCAGTGTGCCATTGCACCTTTGTTTCTGTATTTATATGTGTATTTCGCCATAGCAATGTGCACCTGCATATTGGGTTGTGCGGACTGAACTTCCCATTTTTTTCCTTCATAAACATCATATACATTTGGTAACAATACTATAAGTCTGTGCTGTTTTGATGAGACGGTTTTGGACCAGCGTCCCTTGATGATTCTTGGGCCTTCCTTTATGGTAGGTGCACTATTGAAGAAAAGCGTTGGAACGCAGTAGTGACGCCAGTGCGTTTTATTTTTGTTTTGTGACTGTCACAGTCGACCTAAGCACATCGCCAGGTAGCGGTTTTACTCCACACTAAGTATTTAACTGGCCCCGCTATCACTATTGACCATAAACCAGGGTCAGTGTGTATAGGGCTAGGTTCCAGCACTTGGCCACCCCTGTGGGGATTTTTGGACCTTGTGGTTCCTTTTTAGGGCGGTGTAGGCCAAGCAGGGCCACACTAGGGTCTCCTTATACCAGGCGGTGCCACTTTATCTGGCCACACCAGGCCCCTTCTTCCCCCCCCAACATTATTGATTTTGTCCTATAGATGTTGTTTGTTGCGTGAGACTCACGCCACATTTTAGTTGGATTTTGATATTAAAAGTGAAGTTTTAAGTACTCATACTATTCTTTATTCTTGGTTGCTCCCTTTTTGTGATTATTTTCATTGTCTGCGCAAGGATTAGTGCCAGGGTGATCTCACTCGCTTGTGGGCCAACTGTTTTCAGAGGTGTATTATTCATGTTCCATACTGTACTGCCACCAACTACTACCACCACACACCAGACATCTCCTGCACCTTGTCTGACATGTTCCATAATGTACCGCCACCGACTACTACCACAACAGCCAGACATCATCTGCTGCAGCTTGTCCGTCATATTCCATACCGTACTGCCACCAACTACTACCAGCACACAGCCAGACATCTCCTGCACCATGTCTGTCATGTTCCACACTGTACTGCCACCAACTACTACCACCACCACACAGCCATGCATCTCCTGCACCTTGTCCGTCATGTTCCATACTGTACTGCCACCAACTACTACCACCACACAGCCAGGCATCTCCTGCACCTTGTCCATCATGTTCCATACTGTACTGCTACCAGTTACTACTACCAATAGTGCCTCTACCATTCTCACTACGGACAGACACTCTAGCCAGACATTATTTTATATTCGAATCCAGACTTGTCCATGATGTTCCATACTGTACAGCCATTTATGTTGATGCACCCCTGCTGCTTCCACCACTACACAGCGAGACATCTGCTGCTTTGCCCACGTCATGCATGTTCCAAACTGTATTGCCGCTGATGACAACTTGCCACTGCCGCTATCACTATCACATGCCAGTTATCTGTCGCCGTTACGTCCGCCTTGATCTCTTCTCTATTGGAAATGTTGTGTATAGGAAATAGACATTACACTGTGAGCAGGCTAAACTCAATACATGAAGAGGACCTCACCAGCAGGAGAACCTCTCTGTATATAATACATAGAAAAGGTCCATCTGGTGTATATGTAATAGACATTACACTGTGAGCAGGCTAAACCTCATGTCTGAAGAGGACCTCAGCAGCAGGAAAACCTCTGTGTATATAACACATAGAAAAGGTCCGTCTGGTGTATGGGGAATAGACTTTACACTGTGAGCAGGCTAAACTCCATACATGAAGAGGACCTCACCAGCAGGAAAACCTTTACCCAATGTGAGCAGGCTAAACTCCATACATGAAGAGGACCTCACCAGCAGGAAATCCTCTCTATAACATAGAAAAGGTCCATCTGGTGTATGGGCAATAGACATTACACTGTGAGCAGGCTAAACTCCATACATGAGGAGGACCTCACCAGCAGAACCTCTCTGTATATAATACATAGAAAAGGTCCATCTGATGTATGGGAAATAGACATTACACTGTGAGCAGGCTAAACTCCATGTCTGAAGAGGACCTCACCAGCAGGAAAACCTCTCTATAACACATAGAAAAAGTCCGCCAGGTGTATGGGAAATAGACTTTACACTGTTAGCAGGCTAAACTCCATACATGAAGAGGACCTCACCAGCAGGAAAACCTCTCTGTATATAACACATAGAAAAGGTCCGTCTGGTGTATGGGGAATAGACATTACACTGTGAGCAGGCTAAACTCCATACATGACAATGATGATGGTGAAATCTCAGGTTACCGCCAAAGTCCTGCAATCTGATTGTATACTTTGTGGGAACAATTCACGGATAACTCTATATAAATAGAAAATTTGATCCAATACTTTATTTTTTTCGTACACTGCAAGGCAGATATTTCTCAGTGATTAGATGCTCATCTGCAGTATCAGAGCCCCCTGCTGCTGCGTCATCACCAGAGTCTACCTCAAATATCACCGCCGGGTAATACCAGAAGACCGACCAGTTGTCCAGTCCGTCAGTGTGCAGAGCGACCTGCACTTCACCGCACCGCCTGTCAGTACGGTGAGTGGCTGAGCCTATTATAAAGTAAACTAGTGCCTCAGGGTCTGTCACTGTCTTCAGGCACTGCCAGTGTCATCATGCAGGTGGTGGCGGGAAAAACGTACCAAGGGGGGGAGAAAATGTGCCCAGCAGCACCATTGGTGGATCTAGGGGGGGCAACGGGGCAATTGCCCCCGACCCCGAGAATCCAAGAATATACTTAGTTCCACCTCCCATATAACCCTGCCTTCCTGCACTAGCTAGTAGCAAGCTGCACTATTCTTTAAGCCAGTACATGCTCTCACTGCCCAGCGCCTCGGTTCACTTCACAGGCATACATGATAGGGAAGGGGGCGGAGCCAGACCGGAGAGGAGGCAGAGCAGAGCCCTGCTCTTGTGAGTACCCAGTGAGAAGACGTGCAGGAGGAAGTCAGGGAGGGAGAGGTCCTGTCTGTGCAGCACAGAGGAAGAGAAGAGCCTGCCTCCCCTGAGCTGCTGCCTGAGGTGAATCTGTGTCTGTGACAGGGGCGTCGCTAGGTTAAAACATTCGGGGCCTGGGCCCCGGATGTATTGCCTGCCTGATAGATCCATCTGTATTGCTGTCCTCAGGACGGCAATACAAATTAATCTAAGGTACATGGTAGGTAGATTGTACCTGCTAGAAGGAGGTCTGTGACATCACTGGTCACATGCTTCTTCTTGGTCACATGCTGACAAGCCCGGGAATCCCCGACTGCAAGAGCTTGTGGAAGGAGGAGGGGCCCCTCTGCCAGCCAGGGATGGAGGATGTGCTGGAATCCACAGAGCTTCATGGGAAACAGGTAAGGTGGAGCATATGGAGCTGATATATGGGGGCAGGTGGAGTGGAATTAGTGTGTGCATACAGATCTGTGCATGATGGGGGGGCTACTGTGGGGACATGGGGTAGATCTGGGGAGGGGAGGCTTTATGCGGTGTAAATCTGTGAGGAGGGCATGTGGTGTATTCTTGGGACATGGGGTAGATCTGGGGAGGGGAGGCTTTATGGGCTGTAAATCTATGAGGGCAGCATGTGGTGTATTCTGGGGATATGAGGGGTAGATCTGAGGATAGGGGGCTTTATGGGGTGTAAATCTGTGAGGGTTGAATGTGGTGTATTCCGGGGACATGAGGTATATATCTGGGGAGGGGAGCTTTATGGGGTGTAAATCTGTGAAAGGACATGTGGTGTATTCTGGGGACATGAGATATATCTGGGGAGGGGGGCTTTATGGGGTGTAAATCTGTGAGGGGGGCATGTGGTGTATTCTGGGGAGAGCTATGGGCAGCGGGTACAGATGGTCGACTTATTTGGAGGTGGCATAGATGGCGACCTGTGTGCTGGGAGAGGGGTAGATGTTAGAGTGGAGCAGCGTGTGACCAGTGACGTCACAGACCTCCTTCATATACTGTATGTTAATGGTGGGTGTGGGAGAGAGTGATATTATGTATGGGACCGAATGTTATAGGGGTCCGAGGCAGGAAGTGATGTTATTTACATGGGGCTGAATGTCAGGGGTGATATCATGGGGGATGATGATAGAAAGGTGATTAAGCTAAGATGTCTCTGTGTCACTCTGTAGAGATGAGGCGGCTGTGAGAAGTTGTCCGGACAGAATGGAGAAGATCTGGAGGCCCTGGATGTGAGAAGTAAGTGCTGCTGTATAGCAAGTACAGTAAAATGTGAGGGGAGGAGGGGGGGGACTTAGAGAACTAAGCCATATTCATTGGGGCTCGGGCCCGCAATGCCCCTGGTCTGTGATAAAGGGAGTCTGTCAAGCAGGGCTTCAGCAGAGTGCCCACTGCCCCAAGTGACTGTGTCCAGCTCCAGCAGCAGCTTGTGGAGCTGGGATCTGGAATGTTTACTGGGCTAATCATATGTTATTCCTCTAAAATACAGAATATATTATTATATTACCCCCTGCCTGTTTATTGTAGCCTGATACCCCTTAGGGTCCTTTCACACTGGTGTTTTTGTTTTCCGGCATAGAGTTCCGTCCTCGGGGCTCTATGCAGGAAAAATCCTGATCAGGATTATCCCCATGCATTCTGAATGGAGAGAAATCCGTTCAGGATGCCTTCATTTCAGTACCGGACGTAGATAAATGACCCCAATTATGAGAAATCTAACATGTCTGTGTAACAAACTCTGTAGAGACAAGATGCGGCTGAAAGAATTAATCATGGAGGTCTGGGTCAAACGGAGGAGAAGAGGAAAGAGAAGATCTACATGACAGGAGATGTTACTGGATGTAACAGGTATGTTGTGCTGTATTCCCCTATATGTAGTACTGGCTCACTACTGTGACCTGCGTCTCATCTTCTCCTCCAAGTTTTTTTTATCATAATCATATGCATTTTAAGTTTTGCACATAAAATTTAATTTGTCAACTGCAGTCCTATGTAACAGTCTAGATAACAGTGATAACTTTCTGTGCACAGATAATGTAGTAGATGTTCTCTGTAGTCCTATGTAAGAGCCCACATAACACAATAATTCACTGTGTTATCTGTGGTGTTACATAGGACTGCAGGTGACATCTACTACATTATCTGTACTCAGAGTTATTAGATGGTGGGGGTCCGACTCCTGGCACCCCCGCAAATCAGCTGTTTGAGGAGACCGCGATGTTCCAGTGTGCGCCACAGCCTCTTTGCTCCTTACCAAGCACAGTGCTGTCCATTTGATACCACTGTGTGCTTGGTATTGCAGCTCAGCCCCAGTCACTCAGATGGGACAGAGCTGCACCTAGACTATGTGAATGATGTCATATGGTCTAGAAAGAGCAGCCTCTTCATACAGAAAAAAAAAACTGAAAATGGAGGTTGGGGGGCCCGAGTTGGGTAGACAGCCCCGGGCCTATCATGCACTTAATCCGCCCCTGTACAGTCTCACATTTTGGAGGGAAAAATCAAGTTTCTTCCCTCCAAACTATATTCTGCTTTAGGCCCTTGCATTTACAATGCAAATCAACACGATATATCCATAGAGTGTGTGTGTGTGTGTTATATATATATATATATATATATATATATATATACTGTGTGTGTATACATATATATACTGTGTGTATATATACTGTGTCTGTATATATACTGCGTGTGTATATACTGTTTGGGAGATTTAACAAAACGGGTACAAAGGAAAAATGTCTTAGTTGCCCATAGCAACCAATCAGATTTCACCTTTCATTTTTCAAAGGAGCTCTGAAAAATGAAAGGTGAAATCTGATTGGTTGCTATGGGCAACTAAGACAGTTTTCCTTTGTACCACTTTTGCTAAATCTTCTCCACTGTGTGTGCGTATATATATACTGTGTGTGTGTATATATACTGTGTGTGTGTATATACTGTGTATTATATATACTGTGTGTGTATATATAGTGTGTGTTAATGTATATCAGGGCTGGGACAAGGTCCACCACCAACAGAGGCTGAGCTGCCCAAGTGCGCCCCCCCCCCCTTCACAACTTGTGGAGTCTTTACTAAATACTTACTGTTGTGATCACACATAAATATGCACAGTTTAATGTACCAATTAATGACGCACTGTTATGGGGGATCTGTGGATGACACTGTTATGGGGGATCTGTGGAGGACACTGTTATGGGGGATCTGTGGATGACACTGTTATGGGGGATCTGTGGATGACACTGTTATGGGGGATCTGTGGATGACACTGTTATGGGGGATCTGTGGATGACACTGTTATGGGGGGATCTGTGGATGACACTGTTATGGTGGGGATCTGTGGATGACACTGTTATGGTGGGGATCTGTGGATGACACTGTTATGGTGGGGATCTGTGGATGACACTGTTATGGTGGGGATCTGTGGATGACACTGTTATGGTGGGGATCTGTGGATGACACTGTTATGGGGGATCTGTGGATGACACTGTTATGGGGATCTGTGGATGACACTGTTATGGGGGATCTGTGGATGACACTGTTATGGGGGGGATCTGTGGATGACACTGTTATGGGGGGGATCTGTGGATGACACTGTTATGGGGGGATCTGTGGATGACACTGTTATGGGGGATCTGTGGATGACACTGTTATGGGGGGATCTGTGGATGACACTGTTATGGGGGGATCTGTGGATGACACTGTTATGGGGGGATCTGTGGATGACACTGTTATGGGGGGGATCTGTGGATGACACTGTTATGGGGGGGATCTGTGGATGACACTGTTATGGGGGATCTGTGGATGACACTGTTATGGGGATCTGTGGATGACACTGTTATGGGGGATCTGTGGATGACACTGTTATGGGGGGATCTGTGGATGACACTGTTATGGGGGATCTGTGGATGACACTGTTATGGGGGATCTGTGGATGACACTGTTATGGGGGATCTGTGGATGACACTGTTATGGGGGATCTGTGGATGACACTGTTATGGGGGGGATCTGTGGATGACACTGTTATGGGGATCTGTGGATGACACTGTTATGGGGGATCTGTGGATGACACTGTTATGGGGGATCTGTGGATGACACTGTTATGGGGGATCTGTGGATGACACTGTTATGGGGGATCTGTGGATGACACTGTTATGGGGGGATCTGTGGATGACACTGTTATGGGGGGATCTGTGGATGACACTGTTATGGGGGGATCTGTGGATGACACTGTTATGGGGATCTGTGGATGACACTGTTATGGGGGATCTGTGGATGACACTGTTATGGGGATCTGTGGATGACACTGTTATGGGGGATCTGTGGATGACACTGTTATGGGGGATCTGTGGATGACACTGTTATGGGGATCTGTGGATGACACTGTTATGGGGGATCTGTGGATGACACTGTTATGGGGGATCTGTGGATGACACTGTTATGGGGATCTGTGGATGACACTGTTATGGGGATCTGTGGATGACACTGTTATGGGGATCTGTGGATGACACTGTTATGGGGATCTGTGGATGACACTGTTATGGGGATCTGTGGATGACACTGTTATGGGGGGGATCTGTGGATGACACTGTTATGGGGGGATCTGTGGATGACACTGTTATGGGGGGATCTGTGGATGACACTGTTATGGGGGATCTGTGGATGACACTGTTATGGGGGATCTGTGGATGACACTGTTATGGGGGATCTGTGGATGACACTGTTATGGGGATCTGTGGATGACACTGTTATGGGGGATCTGTGGATGACACTGTTATGGGGATCTGTGGATGACACTGTTATGGGGGGATCTGTGGATGACACTGTTATGGGGGATCTGTGGATGACACTGTTATGGGGGGGGATCTGTGGATGACACTGTTATGGGGGATCTGTGGATGACACTGTTATGGGGATCTGTGGATGACACTGTTATGGGGGGATCTGTGGATGACACTGTTATGGGGGATCTGTGGATGACACTGTTATGGGGGATCTGTGGATGACACTGTTATGGGGGGATCTGTGGATGACACTGTTATGGGGGATCTGTGGATGACACTGTTATGGGGGATCTGTGGATGACACTGTTATGGGGGGATCTGTAGATGACACTGTTATGGGGGGATCTGTGGATGGCACTGTTATGGGGATCTGTGGATGACACTGTTATGGGGATCTGTGGATGACACTGTTATGGGGGATCTGTGGATGTCACTGTTATGGGGATCTGTGGATGACACTGTTATGGGGGATCTGTGGATGACACTGTTATGGGGGATCTGTGGATGACACTGTTATGGGGGATCTGTGGATGACACTGTTATGGGGGAATCTGTGGATGACACTGTTATGGGGGATCTGTGGATGACACTGTTATGGGGGATCTGTGGATGACACTGTTATGGGGGATCTGTGGATGACACTGTTATGGGGGATCTGTGGATGACACTGTTATGGGGATCTGTGGATGACACTGTTATGGGGGATCTGTGGATGACACTGTTATGGGGGATCTGTGGATGACACTGTTATGGGGGGGATCTGTGGATGACACTGTTATGGGGGATCTGTGGATGACACTGTTATGGGGGATCTGTGGATGACACTGTTATGGGGGATCTGTGGATGACACTGTTATGGGGGATCTGTGGATGACACTGTTATGGGGGATCTGTGGATGACACTGTTATGGGGGATCTGTGGATGACACTGTTATGGGGGTGGTCTGTGGATGACACTGTTATGGGGGACATCTGTGGATGACACTGTTATGGGGGACATCTGTGGATGACACTGTTATGGGGGATCTGTGGATGACACTGTTATGGAGGGATTTGTGGATGGCACTGTTATGAGGGGATCTGTGCATGGCACTGTTATGGGGGGGATCTGTGGATGACACTGTTATGGAGGATCTGTGGATGACACTGTTATGGGGGGGGATCTGTGGATGACACTGTTATGGGGATCTGTGGATGACACACTGTTATATGGGATCTGTGGAGGACACTGTTATGGGGGATCTGTGGAGGACACTATTGTAAGGGGGTGTCTGTGGATGACACTGTTATGGGGGTCTGTGGATGACACTGTTATGAGGGATCTGTGGATGACACTGTTATGGGGGATCTGTGGATGACACTGTTATGGGGGAATCTGTGGATGACACTGTTATGGGGGATCTGTGGATGACACTGTTATGGGGGATCTGTGGATGACACTGTTATGGGGGATCTGTGGATGACACTGTTATGGGGATCTGTGGATGACACTGTTATGGGGGATCTGTGGATGACACTGTTATAGGGGATCTGTGGATGACACTGTTATGGGGGATCTGTGGATGACACTGTTATGGGGGGACATCTGTGGATGGCGCTGTTATGGGGGGACATCTGTGGATGTCACTGTTATTGGGAATCCTGTGGATGTCACTGTTATTGGGGATCCTGTAGATGTCACTGTTATTGGGGATCCTGTAGATGTCACTGTTATTGGGAATCCTGTAGATGTCACTGTTATTGGGGATCCTGTGGATGTCACTGTTATTGGGGATCTGTGGACGACACTGTTATGGGGGATCTGTGGATGACACACTGTTATGGAGGAGATCTGTGGATACAGGCTTACACTGTTATGCGGGATCTGTGGATGACACTGTTATGAAGGATCTGTGGATGACACTGTTTTAGACCTGTGGATGACACTGAAGGGAGGATCTGTGGATTGACACTCGGAATGGGGATCTGTGCAGGTGGACATACTGTTATGGGGGAGGATCTGTGATGACACTGTTCATGGCCGGATCTGTGGCTGACAGTGTTATGAGGATTCTGTTAAGGGATAACTGGCACTGTTAATGGGGGATCTGTGGATAACACTGTTATGGGGGATCTGTGGATGGCACTGTTATGGAGGATCTGTGGATGGCACTGTTATGGGGGATCTGTGGATGCCAACACTGTTGAAGGGGGATCTGTGAGAGGACACTGTTTTGAGGTGTCTGTGGAGAGTGACTTACTGTTATGGAGGATCTCTGTGACACTAAAGGAGTAGATCTGTGGGTGACACTGGTTATGGGGGGGATCTGTGGATGACACACTGTTATGGGGATGACATCATTAATGGGCGATCTGTGGATGAGAGAAACTGTTATGGGGAGATCTGTAGATGACCTTGACACTGTTATAGAGAGATCTGTGGATGACAAGCACTGTTATAGAGGGTGATCTGTGGATGACACTGTTATTAGAGGAATCTGTAGGCTACACTGTTATGGTGGCTTGCACTGTTATTAGAGGATCTGTGGATGACACTATTATTGGGGATTTGTCGATGCACTGTTATGGGGGCATCTGTGAGTGACACTGTTAAGGGGGATCTGTGGCTGACACTGATTATAGGAATCTGTGGATGAACATCTGTTGTAGAAATCAGTGAGAGACACACCGTTATGGGGGATCTCTGGAGGACACTGTTATGGGGGCTCTGTGGATGACACTGGTTGCAGGACATAAATAACATCTAAATGTTCTGGTGGGCCCGGATATCAGCACTATATATATATATATATACACATACAGGGCTTTTTCTCAGAGAAAAGTGGTGGAACTCACCTCTCCACTGGCCACGCCCCTACCCACCCCTAGGACTGCCTCCCCTAAAGCCGCCCCTTTAGAGAACAGGGATGCAAGTAAAGTTAGCAGAGAGGAGGCTATATAAAGTCCAGCCCAGCAAAGAAACCCCTAGATGGGGATGGTAGGACAATGGGGCTGATCTGGGGAAGGGGGACTGTTAGACTGGGGATCTATAGGCCCTGACATACATATGAGTCTGGACACCCCTGAACATGGGGGATATGTTGGTGACCCACAGATATACATATGACAGGGTCACACATATATACAGATATACATATGACAGGGTCACCCACATATATACAGATATGACAGTAAGGACACACACATATCCACCTACATGATAGGGTACATCATGAAATAATACATATATATGACATACATATAACAATACATATACAGGGAGTGTTCACTACATCTCAGGGAGGTTTCAGGAGATTTTTTTTTTCCTTTTCACACACATATATCCTTTCACAGACACTGTATATGACACACATATATACAGAACCATACCCATATGACACACACACATATAGTGTAGATGTATATATATATATAGTATACTACTGAGTATATACTATCATATATAGTAAAATATATAATAAATAGAAAAATGGGATAGCACTCCGACTAGTGAAAAAAAGTGAAAAATTTATTTACCACATGTGGCACAGCAAGGCGACGTTTCGGCTCGTACACTCGAGCCTTTCTCAAGCCTTGAGAAAGGCTCAGTTCATCCCAGTGTCATCCACAGATCCCCCAGGTAACAGTGGGAGGCAGTCACTCCTATCAGACTTCATTGCGTTCAACAGTGTCATCCACAGATCCTCCCCATGAGTGTCATCCACAGATCCCCCCCATAACAGTGTCATCCACAGATCCCCCCATAACAGTGTCATCCACAGATCCCCCATAACAGTGCGTCATCCACAGATCCCCCATAACAGTGTCATCCACAGATCCCCCTTCAGTGTCACTCCACAGATCCCCTCACCCACTCCAGCGCTCCTCTTTCTTAGATAATTTATGCACTCCTCTTTCCTGAAATAATTGAAGAGAAGCGCTGTCACACAGACAGGCGCACTGGCAGAGGCATTGAAGCGATGCATGCGCTTGTCTTCCTGTCCTCTGCCAGTGCGCCTGTGTGACAGCTGCATCTCTTCACCAATTTACCAGGCAAGAGGAGTGCATAAATTATATAAGAGAAGGCACTGGGTGAGAGGGGGGAGGCGTCACCAGCAAGATCGCGCTTCTCACCTTGGCCTGCGGGCCATCCGGATCCTCACGATCCGGGCTATATTCTCTTTCACATGCTGGCGTCCGAAATGCTATCTAATAGCAGGAGACGTATTGGACTGATTTTTAGACACTATGTCCCATTTGAAGCCCCCCTGATGCACCCCCCTAGAGCAGTTTACGACTACATTGTTTTTGTTTCAGTTTTACATAATAAAGCATTTTTGAAAAAAATTATTTTTTATTGTCTCCACACTGGAAAAGCCATAGGTTTTTTATTTTAAGCAAGATTGTCCCAAGAAGGGGCCTAGCTTTTTTGCAGGATGAGATGATGGTTTGATTGGTACTATTTTGGGGTGCATATGACTTTTTGATCGCTTGCTATTACACTTTTTGTGATGTAAGGTGACAAAAAAATGGCTTTTTTGACACAGTTTTTATTTTATTTTTTTACAGTGTTCACCTGAGGGGTTAGGTCATGTGATATTTTTATAGAGCAGGCTGTTACAGACGCGGCAATACCTAATATATCTACAGTTTTTATGTTTTTTTGTTTTTTTTTACATTTAACACAATAAAAGCATTTTTGAAACAAAAAAAAATCATGTTTTAGTCTGAGAGCCATAGTTTTTTTTTATTTTTTGAATAATTGTTTCTAGTTAGGGGGCTCATTTTTTGCAGTGACGGTTTGATTGGTACTATTTTGGGGGGCATACACCTTTTTGATCGCTTGGTATTGCACTTTTAGTGATGTAAGGCAGTTAAAAAATTGCTTTTTTACACCATTTTTAAGTGCTTTTTTTTATGCATGCTCTCACCTGAGAGGTCTTGGTCATGTGATATTTTTATAGAGGAGGTTGTTACGGACGTGATGATACCTAATATGTGTAGTGTATTTAATTTTTTTTTTTTTTTTTTTATTACATATATTTTTCTGCTTTTCTTTCTTACCACTTTTCACATTTTTTTGGAACCAGATCCACTTGGTTCTTGAAGATTCAGTGGATCTGGGTCAAATATAATACAGTAAGTACACTATGCATAGTGTACTTACTGTATTTTTTTACTTTGAAAAGTCTGAATAAACCTGCCTATAGCAGGTCTATTCAGGCTTCAGTACTATGGAGAGAGCAGGAGCTTCTGTAAGCGTCCAATCTCCATGGCAACCATCACTCAAGGTCAGAACTGGAGCAGCGGGTGATGAGGGAGGAGGGGGCTCCCTCCTCTGCGATCCCCACTCCGCCAGGGGGCTGCAAAGGCACAGCAGCCCTCCAATGGGAGAGGGAGGGAGCTCTCTCTGTTAACCCCTACCATACAGCGGTCTGTACGGACCGCTGCATGGAAGGGGTTAAACTGCCTCCCGCAGCATCACCGCCCGCAATTCCCTCCCCGTGCACTGCTCGAGAGCACAGATGACCTTTATACACCTATGCACACACACAGATGACCCCTATACACACACATCACACACACAGAGATGACCCCTATACACACATCACACACAGAGATGACCCCTATACACATCACACACACAGATGACCCCTATACACACATCACACATAGAGATGGCCCCTATACACATACATCACACATAGAGATTACCCCTATACACACACACCTCACACAGAGATGACCCCTATACACATACATCACACACAGAGATGACCCCTATACACACATCACACACACAGATGACCCCTATACACACATTACAAACACAGATGACCCCCTATACACAAATCTCACACACACACAGATGACCCCTATACACACATCACACACACAGAGATGACCCCTATACACATCACACACAGATGGATCCTATCCACACACCACACAAACAGATCACACCTATACAAATCACACACACAGATGACTCCTATACACACATCACACACACAGAGATGACCCCTATACACACACATCACACACACACAGATGACCCCTATACACACATCACACACACACATACAGATGACCCCTATACACACATCACACACATAGAGATGACCCTTATACACACATCACACACATAGAGATGACCCCTATACACACACACAGATAACCCCTATACACACATCACACACACAGAGATGACCCCTATACACATCACACACACAGATGACCCCTATACACACATAACATAGATGACACTTACCCTCTTGACATCCAGTTCAGTCCTCCTCCTTTGCCCTGCAGGGCTAAAGGACCTTAATCAGGTGACTATGACATCACCAAAGGTCCTGCAGATTTCTGTGGTAATAGCTGTGTGAAGCGTGTAGCCCCGCCCACTCTCCAGTCCTCAGCTGATTGGTGGGGAGGGGCTTGCTTTCTGGCCTCTAGAGCAGGGGTGCACAACCTGCGGCCCCCAGAACCAAGTTTTGCGGCCCCCGTCTTCCTGGGCAGAAGCACAGCTGATCGTGCGATCAGCTGTGTTTCTGCCCGCAGAGCAGCACGATGATAGAAGACAGCTCCTGCTCTGTAGCAGGAGAGCAGGAGCAGGTCGCCCCTCCCCCCTCTGGAGGAGATAGTGAAAGCAGAAGGCAGAAGCGCTTTATCAGCTTCTGCCTTCTCAGATAGTTCAGCGGAGCGATGAGCAGAGTGGGGCAAAGTAGTGCAGAGCTGCAGGGTCAGGAAACCCTGATCAGCTCTGCCTTCTACAACCCCCCCACAGGAGGCTAGTCTCCCCTGTAACTGGGGCTCCTTTGAATGCCCCAGTTACAGTGGAAATAGTACAAAAAAAAGCCTCTCATTGTCTCCCAAAGGTCTTTCAGTGGCCTCTTGGGGACAAATTATATGAAAAAAATAAGTTAAAAAATTCTAAAAAGAAAAATTTGAAAACTAAATAAAAAATAAAATACAAATAAAAGAAAAAGAAATAAAATATGTGGCAAAAAAATGAATATTATAAAAAAATACCATAAAAATAAAAAAAGGAAAGTGCAAAATAAAAGTGTTCATTGTCACCCAACAGACTTTTTATTACCTATTGGGGGGATATATTATGTGGCAAAAAATATTAATAAACCAATTCTAAAAAAAAATAATACAATAAAATATTAATAAAAATACAAATAAAAGTAAAAAAGAAAAGGTGTAAATTAGTAAAAAAAAAAAAAAAAGGTCAGTGTCCCCCAAAAGTCTTTCTATGAACTCTTTGGGGATATAGGTAGTAGAAATATATAAAAAATTAAGTTATAAAAAAACAAAATTAATAAGAAAAAACACCAACCAAAACCACCATACAGCCCTATTAGGCTTGGTTCACGCAGGCGTACAGCAGTTCCTGCACGCTGTAAAGCTCAACTTTATGAAGAACCATGTAACCCTATGGGCATGGTTCACACCTTAGCGTTCTACAGCGCGTACGAACGCGCTGTAAAACGCAAAACGCTCAAGCAAGAGCTTGAGCTTCTTTTGGGGCGTTTAACGCGCGTCCCCATAATAGTATTTAATAGGAACGCGCGTGGACTGCTACCGGACTCGGTATATTCGAAGAAGGATGCGGGCCCCAAACCGGATCGTCTGGACCCCGAATGGGAACCGGCGTGATTTCTCTTTGTACCTATCATGGGTGTAGTTTTTGGCATCATGGACGGTGGTGGATGGTGAGCTGAGGAACGTTCCATCTGTTCCTTCATTTCTCTCCCCCCCCCCCTTTTTTTACTACTACCAGTCTGCTTTTAAGTCGGGAGTGGTGTTCTTTTTTCCCTCTCTCAGCAGGCTTCCCATAGCTAATGTTCGGAATTTGTTCTGTTGAGTTTACATTATATGTTTATCTTCTTTTACTTTGCTCTGTCTGTCCTTTCTCCCTCCTTTCCTCTACCTCCCACGCCTCTCCTCTCTCCCTTTTCCCCATCTTGTGGTATATGGGCAATCTCCCTCAGGACATCAGTCATTGAAAATATATATATGGCTCAGGGGTCTCATGTGTTATATATGATATGTTCCAACGGGCTAACTCATAGTGATACTAGACGATGTGATTATGGGGTTGAAGGTATATTCACATAATGTTAGGACTGAACTCCCCTTCCACCAGCTTCCCAACTCTGGAGGGACGCCTTTACAATCCAAATGTGAAATTTTGATGGTACAGGAATCTCACCTACTTGAGGCGGATCAATACCGCTGTAAGCACCGCCACTTCCCACACATGTTTTTCTCCCCAGCCGCCACTAAAAAGAAGGCGGGTACTTTTATTGGGGTTAAGTCCACGGTGGCGTTCACTTTGCAAAAATGCATTACAGATGCGGCTGGTAGATATGTAATTTTGTTATGTTCCTTAGAGGGAGCTCCATATACTCTAGTGTCAGCTTATGCACCCAATGTTTAGCAACGAGCGTTTTTACTAGACTGGTAAAGAAGGTACAGAAAGTGGCTGTAGGGCGATCTTAATTGGCGGGGACTTTAATATCCCTGTTGATGCGGAGATGGACTGTGCGAACCCGAAGCGGGAGGATTTAAAGCAACAACTGTTATGCTCCTCCTTGCACGATATATGGCGCTATCAGCATAGTACTGAGCGAGATTTTACATATCTCTCTACTTCCTCCCCCTCGCGGTCTCGCATAGATTTTTTCCTCATCTCCAGGGATCTCTTATTCAGTGTGTCTAGCTCTAGTATAGGCAGTGCGACATGGTCTGATCATGCCCCTATTGCGCTGGAGCTGGAGTTGGGTGTACCTGCCCGTCCCCCTCAGAGCTGGAGATTAAACCCCTATTTACTCAGATGCCCTGATCGGGTGCGGGGATTTCGCGCTGCACTACTGGAGTTTTTTGATCTTAATGTTTCGCCTGATATTTCGCCAAATGTACTCTGGTTGACTCATAAAGCCTTTATGCGGGGCCTATTATTGCAGTCGGCCGTACGTCTTAAAAACAGAGATCAGCTCGCCTAACCCTAGCTCTTTCAGAGCTGGCTGACGCTGAAAGGAGATATAAGGTGGACCCCTCACCCGCTTGCATGTTAATTCTGCGGAGAAACGTAACTTCCTCCGTTCCTTTTGCTCTATGATCATGAACGATACACTGAGCAAACTCACTTAAGCAGTTCTATCATGCAGGGGATCGTGCAGGCTCCATTTTAGCAAACAGACTGAAGAAGCGTTGCAGCTGCTGCAAGAATAGTGAAGCTCAGTATGAAGGAAGCATAGTCACCCACCCACAGGATGTCTCCGACCTTCTGGCCAGATACTATACTAAATTATATAATCTCAGGGACGACCCTGCCTGCCCTCAGCCCACTGATTTGAGTATCACAGCCTTCCTGAATTCCTTAGAGCTGCCTACTGGACGGAGGAGCAGAGGACCTCCTGAACTCACCGACACGGCTGAGGAGATTGGTAAGGCCATAAAATCTTCTCCCTCGGGGAAGGCACCAGGACCAGATGGCTTCGTGATCGAATATTATAAGGTATTCCAAGATCAACTTGTCCCGTATCTGACACGTGCCTATAATGATTTCTTTTCTTCTGGTGCCGTCCCTGCCGAGATGTTAGCTGCGACGGTGGTGGCGCTCCCAAAGCCAGGGAAGCCCCCGGACCAACCTGCCAATTTCCGCCCTATTTCAACTTCTTGCGTGGACCTGAGGTATGCGCTAAGATCCCTGCCATTGAGTGACATCTTGGGTATGAGGAACTGCTCATCCCAATGCGGAATATTTGCTACAGCACCATTTAGGTCTCTCCGCTCTATGGCCTGTCTTGTGGTCTGTGCTTGAAGCATAGTCACCACCCACAGGATGTCTCCGACCTTCTGGCCAGATGCTATGCTAGTATAATCTCAGGGACCGGGAAGCCCACTGCCTGCCTGGCCCACTGAGTTTAGGTATCACAGCCTGGGCTGTAGAGCTGCCTACCCTGGCCGGAGGAGCAGAGGACCTCCTGAACTCACGATTACGGCTGAGGAAGTTGGTAAACCGCAAATCTTCTCCCTCAGGGAGGCACCAGGACCAGATGGCTTCGTGATCCCGAATATTATAAGGTATTCAAGATCCAACTTGTCTGACACGTGCCTATAATGATTTCTTTTCTTTGAACGCCGTCCTGCCGAGATGTTAGCTCTGCGGCGGTGGTGGCTCATGGGAAGCCCGGACCCAACCTGCCATTTCGGCCCCCTATTTCCCTTCTTAACGTGGACCTGGAAATTGCACGCTAAGATCCTAGGCAGCCAGGATTAACAACCTCCTCCCGCTCCTGGTTCTCACCCAGTGATCCAGGTGGGGCTTTGTGGTGGGCAGGCAGTGCAGGGACGGTACCAGGAGAATGTTGAATCTTATCCAGCCTTGGAGTTACTTTCTAAGTCCAGGAGGCCACACGGTGTTTGTATCTACTAGATGCCGAAAAGGCGTTTGATAGGGCACACCACTGGGGCTCCTGGACGCATAATGCTCGCAAATTTGGTTTTTATGCTTGGGGTATATTCTTTCTGCTATTATGGGGTTGTATGCAAACCCTCGGCCAGAGTACTGGCCTCGGGTTTCATGTCCAGGCCATTTCAAGATCTCACCAATGGTACTCGTCAGGGGTGCCCTCTGTCACCTCTGATCTTTGCCATGGTCAATCATGGGAACCCCTGGCCGCCAAAATAGAGAGCCTGCCAGGATAGCGTGCGGCATACAGGTTTTAGATTCGTCACATGTGATCGGATTATATGCGGATGACGTCATCCTTTCCTTGACGGATCCATGGAGGTCTTCTCCTGCGGTCATGAAACATCCTAGACTCTTTCTCCTAAGTGTTCATACTATAAACTTAACGAGTAATAAAACGAAAGTTCTGGACCTTTATGTGCGTTACTGGAGTAATATTAAAACCGAGCTGCAGGGGCTTGTACTCATTTCTACAGTGGGTTGATAGGTCTATCACTTATCTTGGAGATCGAGTCTTGGCCGTAGTGTAGAAAGAATTGTTTCCATAAATTTAGCCAATTTAAGACAGAGACCTGCGTAAAAGATTGTGCACACTTATCTGAGGCTACTCTCTCATTGGATAGCCACGCATAAATGCCAAGTTCAAAGATGCTAGTCCTCCCGGGATTATTATATTTCTTCCGCTGCATCCCCGCTTCTCCTACTTCACTAGGTCGTCCATCCCCAGCTCCAGCGCGCTGAGTATACTCTCCCTTTGTATGGCGGAAAAAGGCCCCTAGGATCTCTAAAGCTGCTTTGCATCCACCGCAGTTAGGATTGGAGGATTAGGGAGTACCCGAGGTGTATAAATGCTACATATGCAAATCTGGCCGAGCAGGTATTGGAGTGGTGGAGACCATCAACCCCACAAAGGTGGCTACAGATTGAAGAGTCCTATGTGAAAGGGAAGTCACTGGTGGCTCTATTAGCCGCACATAGTTTGAAAAAAAGTTGCAGCTCTCTATGCCTCTTGCCATACTATGGAAGCTTCCTCTGTATTTTAAGCTTGGCGCTACATCAATGGGCACAACAAACCTTATCCAAATCACAAGGGGGGAGAGTACTCCGCTAACCGCTCTAAGAATATCATATCCCTCATTTAGACCTGTCGTCCTGGTTCCACCAAGGGAATTACTTACGTTAGACCTTCTATATATCTTAACTCCTTGTTTGTTGATTTCACCTACCTGCCATAATGAGATGTACTCAATCCCACATAAGGACTTTTACAAGTTCCTGCAGGTGAAGGCACTTTGCGGCCTCGACTCGAACGCTCATCCATTTGATCATGGTGAATGTACTGTATCAACAGTTTATTTCAGAGCAGCCCACAGTCCAGACCTCGGCTGTCTCACTCTATATGGGAGTCTACTTCCTAATAAAACCGGTCATGAAGCAGCCAACACATGTTGCTGAAAATGCGAGACGGAACTTCAGAAAATATTCACGATGGAACAATGGGTTAATCTACGATGTATTGGTCTTTTAAAAGTTCCAAATGTATTAATCAGCGTAGAACAGGCACAGACGCATCCAACTGAGATGGTACTTTGACACTCCAACCGACTTCCGCACATATGATACAGGGTATACTCGAATGTGCTGGAGAGGGAAAGGGTGAGGTTGGGACACCTTGAATCCACATGTGGTGGTCTTGCCCCCTGGTGGTGGACTTTTGGAAGGACATCAACGGAGTTAGTGTAAGGACAGTCTCAGAGCCCAAACTCCACGGTCCCTCCAGAGTTGGCCATATTGGGTATAGGACTTGAGGAACTGAACCCCAACATAAGATGGGTAGTGGCGCATATCATTAGTGCGACATCGCCCAATACAACAGCGAAACAGTAGAAACTCCAGAAACACCCTGACCTTTGTGATGTACTCCAAACAGTTAACGTCCATATATCAATGTGAACTTATGTTTGTCTCAAGCTCATGTGAATCCCGCATATTGGCTACATAACAGGTGGTTGATGTGGTTTATCGAGCAAATATGCTCTCTCCGCTTCCGTATGATGTCCTACCATAAGGATCTCGCATATGTACGCTACTGGCTTTTCCTTCAAACTCTCAATACAAATGTGTTTATGTAGTGTTTATACTCATATCCCAAATACCCCAGTGGCTGCAAGGTTGGCTGTTGCAGCTTTCCCACAGTCTTCAGTGGGCCGAGCCTGATAACGTCCCCCCTTTTTCTTTCTATCTTTCTTTACCTGCCTAGCACACTCCACTGACTGGACGTGCCACTTTTCAGGCCATTGGGTATGTTGTATTCCTGTTAGTCCCATGTTGCTGTCTCACCTCACTCAGAATATACACAACTCTCCCCCTCTCTTGGGAAGGAAGCACCTGAGGCCAGGTGCCCTGGGGAGTGGGTAGCATTTTGAGGACTGTTATTTGTTGTTGTTCGATATACTAACTGTCGTTCATCTCATGATATATGACTGTATTTGCTCAACTTTTAAATATAATGTACTATCTTTAAACCTCCTTAAAACTTTATTGGAACTAATGGCCTCTCATCTGTGTGTGTGTGTATCTCAGTGTGTATTTAATGTGTGTATACATACTTTTTGTACATGTTTATAGTATGGCTGTGTATATACTGTGTGTTCTCTGCATGACTGTGTGTGTGTAAGGCGAGTGTGTGTGTATGCTATATATACTGTGTGTGCCATGTACTGCAGGAGAGATTTAATGTGGCTTGGTAAAAAAGGAAAACTGTCTTATGTAGTTGCCTGCTTGTAGTCAATCCAGATTTCACCTTTCATGTTTCAAAGGAGCTCTGTAAAAAGAAAGGCAGAAATCTGATTGATTGCTATGGACAGCTAAGACAAATTCTTTCAGATTTTCAACTACCAACACACCGCTAAATCTCCTCCTCCACCATATAAATATAACTACTGAAAGATTGTGTGCCTTCTTATACTGTGTACATTGCTCTTATATACTGTGTGTAGCATATATATCTGAGTGATGTGTATGTATGCTGTGTAATATATATATATACTGTGTGTGTATATAGTGAGTGTGTAAATGTATTATACTGTGTATGTATATATGTGCTACTGTGTGTATAAAATGTGCATGTGCATACTTATACTGTGTGTATATATATACTGAGGTGTATGTATATGTATATACAGTGTGTATATAATGTAAATGTATATATATGAAACTTTGTGTGTGTATATACTGTGTGTGTATATATACAGTGTTGATGTGCACATTATACAATATATGTATATACTGTGTCTATATATACACTATGTGTGTCTACTCTCATGTATATATATATATATATATATATATAGAGCAGAGAGATATATATATACACTGTGTGTGTATATACTGTGTGTGTGTGTATATAGAGCAGTGAAGGGCTGCTGGTAGTTGGGTTTGTTGGCCTGTGGAGCCAGGGAGCAGTAAATGACAGTTTGGATTTAAGTGAAAGGCTTGCTGGCTTATATTGGCTAATGCAGGTCATTTTTTGGGAATATCTCAGGAACGGTAAGTCCTAGAGAGCTGAGACCTGGTCTAAAACCTTCCCGGACACCTGATGTACCCGTGTGCCAAATTTGGTGAAGATCGGTCCAGTCGTTTGGTCGTGCATAAAGAACAGACAGACAGACAGATTCTGTTTAGACAGATATAAATTTATATATATATAAGAGATTAGCAGAAGGACTCAAGCCGCACGGGTATATTATATCTGTTTCATGACATCCAGTGTAGGTACAGTCTATTTATGGCTGTGCTGAAAACCTGGTAAATTAAATGTGAACTTATATTGGCTGATACACGTCATATGACTGAATATTTCAGAAAATAAGCAAATAATGCCATATCAGCATGGCTTCATGAGGGATCGGTCATGTCAAACTAATTTAATCAGTTTCTATGAGGAGGTAAGTTCTAGACTTGACCGGGGTGAATCAGTGGATGTCATATATCTGGACTTCTCCAAAGCATTTGACACCTGTAATGCACACAAAAATTTAGTATATAAAATGAGAACGCTTGGACTAGGAGAAAATATCTGTATGTTGGTAAGTAACTAGCTCAGTGATAGAAAACAGAGGGTGGTTATTAACAGTACACACTCAGATTGGGTCACTGTCACTAGTAGGGTACCTCAGGGGTCAGTATTGGGCCCTATTCTCTTCAATATATTAATGATCTTGTAGAAGGCTTGCACAGTAAAATATCAATTTTTGCAGATGACACTAAACTGTGTAAAGTAATTAACACTGAAGAGGACAGTTTTCTGCTACAGAGGGATCTGGATAGATTGGAGGCTTGGGCAGAGAAATGGCAGATGAGGTTTAACACTGACAAATGTAAAGTTATGCACATGGGAAGGAATAATGCAAGTCACCCGTACATACTAAATGGTAAAACACTCGGTAACACTGACATGGAAAAGGATCTAGGAATTTTAATAAACAGCAAACTAAGCTGTAAAAACCAGTGTCAGGCAGCTGCTGCCAAGGCCAATAAGATAATGGGTTGCATCAAAAGGGGCATAGATGCCCGTGATGAGAACATAGTCTTACCACTTTATAAATCACTAGTCAGACCACACATGGAGTACTGTGTACAGTTCTGGGCTCCTACAGTGCTAAAGGCAGACATATCAGGAAGGCTTCAGAGAGGGTTCAGAGGAGAGACAGCTAAAGTGGAATAGCTGGAAATGGGGCAGCTTACTGGTACCCTGAAAGGAGTATCAAAATTAGGGTTATTCACTTTAGAAAAAGACAACTGGGGGGGAGATCTATTATAATATAGATCTATGTATAAATATATCAGGGGTCAGTACAAAGATCTCTCCCATCATCTATTTATCCCCAGGACTGTGACTGTGACAAGGGGACATCCTCTGCGTCTAGAGGAAAAAAGGTTTGTACACAAACATAGAAAAGGATTCTTCACGGTAAGAGCAGTGAGACTATGGAACTCTCTGCCTGAGGAGGTGGTGATGGTGAGTACAATAAAGGAATTCAAGAGGGGCCTGGATGTATTTCTGGAGCGTAATAATATTTCAGGCTATAGCTACTAGAGATAGGTCGTTGATCCAGGGAGTTATTCTGATTGCCTGATTGGAGTCGGGAAGGAATTTACCTCACAGGGGTTTTTTGCCTTCCTCTGGATCAACTTGCAGGAAACAGGTCTAACTGATGGACATATGTCTTTTTTCGGCCTTATATACCATGTTACTATGTTAGAACCGCTTTAACCAATTAATAAAAGAAAGAAGAAGGGGGATAAATTACCATCTGCCTAATGGTAGGATCGCTGAAATGATCCTTCAGGTAAAGTTGGTAGTTGGCAAACAATGGGCATTCCAGGTCGTTCTTCTCTTGAAGGCCGGCTTCCGACAGTTTCTTCCGCAGCTTTGGTGCGTGGCTCCCCCTATGGCAATAACAAAGTGCACTGTCAGTCTGAACCTATTTTTGTTATGCCTACAGAATCTTTGGTAGTATTATCAGTAGTTTACACTTACGGTACTGCATGACTGGTTTCACCCTCATGAAGCTCCTCTTCATCTGAAAGTAGCATAGGGACAGAATTAAACTATTATTATGAGATTATATATATATAATATACACATACACTTATTTATACATATGCTGGTTACTCAATGGGCCATACACAGCTCTCGAACAAATATGATAAATAAAATATAGAGATAGATAGATATAAATATATTTTAGTCATGGAGATGCAGGATGGGCAGGCACCCTGAACACTTCCATAATAATCGGGCAAAGGCAAAACGCACATACTGTTTTTTTTGTCTGACCCAGAGAACTGGGAGGGAGTCCTGTAGTAGCCTTTGGGGAAGCTCAGTGAATAGGAATTAATAGAACTGCTCTGGAAACTGTAATGATCTCTTTGCATTCTGCTTGTATCTAACAGCTGTGTGAAAATTGTGTTGCGGACCAGAGAGGAAACCGCAGCAATCTGCGGTTTCCTTTCCGTCATGGGACGCAGAGCAAAATGGAGCCAGCGTGACCCACAGTGCAAGTCACTGAGGACGGATGCGTTTTCTCAGATAACCAATACAATAGACAGAACATGCTACAGTGTGGATATATGTGAATCAATCCTTATGTCCCTACTTTTTTTTTATCTACCCCGTATTTTAATAGCTTAGGTCTAACTCACAGTGTTTAGGGGTTCTGGTCTAAGGGTGCTTTCACACTTGCACTTTAGGCCCGCCGGATCCGTCAGAACGCAAGTCGTCTGAAAGCATTTGAAGACTGATCAGAATCCTGATCAGTCTTTGAAATGCTTTCAGGTTTCCATGGCAGCCAGGACGCTACTGAAGTGCCATGGTACTCCGCAGCAGTGTACTTACCTCTGCTGCGGCCGCCGGGTGCTCCTTCATGATGTCACAGGTCCCCGCGGCGCATAGATCAATGCGCCGCATGGACCTGTGACGTCAAGAAGGAGCGCCCGGGGGCCGCAGTGCAGGTAAGTACACTGCTGCTGAGTACTTACCATGGCAGCCAGGACTTCAGTAGCATCCTGGCTGCCATGGTAACCGATCGGAGCCCCAGCTTTTATGCAGTTTCTACTCTAGGGGTGCATCGAAGGGCTTCAAATGGGACATGGTGTCAAAAAAACAGTCCAGCAAAATCCGCCTTCCAAAAACCATATGGCATTCCCTTCCTTCTACGCCCTTCTGTGTGCCCGTACAGTAGTTGACGGGGTGTTTCTGCAAACTACAGAATCAGGGCAGTAAATATTGAGTTTTGTTTGGCTGTTAACCCTTGCTTTGTCACTGGAAAAATTATTTCAAATGGAAATTTAAAAAATAAAATAAAAAAAATGCTGTTTTGGGACAGTTTTTATTTTTTGTTATTTACATAGTTGATCTGACAGGTTAGATCGTGTGCTATTTCTTTAGAGCAGGTTATTACGGATGCGACAATACCAAATATAACTAATTTTTTGGCATTTTTGTTCAGTTTCTCATAATAAAGCATTTCTGAAAAAAATTATTTTTAATGTCTCCCCATTCTGAAAGCCATATTTTTTTTTATTTTTTGGGCGACAGTCTTATGTAGGGGCTCATTTTTGGCGGGATGAGATGGCGGTTTGATTGGCACTATATTGGGGTGCATATGACATTTTGTTCGCTTGCTATTACACTTTTTGTGATGAAAGGTGACAAAAATGGCTTTTGACACCGTATTTATATAATTTTTTTTTTGCTGTGTTCACCTGAGGGGTTAGTTCATTTTTATAGAGCAGGTTGTTACGGATGCGGCAATAAATAAAAAGTATACATATTAGGTATTTTTTTAAGTTTTACACAAGAATATCATTTTTGAAACAAAAAAAAAAAATCATATTTTAATGTCTCCATGTCAGCAAGTGTGGTGCGCTCACCGTGGAGAATGGTGCAGCACGGACAGCGTCCGGATCCAGGACGCACCAAAGACTCTTGTAGAAGAATGAGGAAGTTGTCCAGCTTGTAACACCAACTCGTTCTTTATTATATCAAAGCGATAAAACTCGCTGTTTTTATCGCTTTGATATAATAAAGAACGAGTTGGTGTTACAAGCTGGACAACTTCTTTAATGTCTCCATAGTCTGAAAGCCATATTTTTTTTATTGGGCTATTGTCCTATGTAGGGTATCATTTTTTTGCGGGATGAGATGACGGATTGATTGGCACTATTTTGGGGTTCATATAAATTTTTCATCGCTTGCCATTACACATTTTGTAATGTGAGGTGACAAAACATTTTTTTTACACTGTTTTTATTTAATTTTTTTACAGTATTTACCTAAGGGGTTAGATCATGGGATATTTTTATAAAGCAGGTTTTTACAGACGCGGTGATACCCAATATGTATACATTTTTTTATTTATTTTACTTTTACACAATAACAGCATTTTAGAAAAAAAAATCATGTTTTAATGTCTGTATAGTCTGAGAGCCATATTTTTTTTATTTTTTGGGCGATTATCCTATGTAGAGGCTCATTTTCTGCGGGATGAGATGGAGGTTTGATTGGTACTATTTTGGGAGGCATAGGCCTTTTTGATCACTTGGTATTACAATTTTTGTAATGTAGGGTAACAAAAAATGGCTTTTTGTACACCGTTTTTTTTTTTTTTATGGCGTTCACCTGAGGGGTCAGGTCATGTGATATTTTTATAGAGTAGGTTTTTACGGAGGCGGCGATAACTAATATGTGTAGTGTATTTTATTTTTTTAATTTTTATTCAGTAATATGTGTTTTTATTATTTTTCCTTTTTTTACCTTTTTTGCATTTTTTTTTGACCCAGACCCACTTGGTTCTTGTAGATCCAGTGGATCTGGTGTCTATATAATACAGTAAGTACACTATATAGTGTACTTACTGTATTTTTTACTTACAAAGTCAGAATAGGTTTTTGCCTTTAGCAAAAGCCTATTGAGGCTTTCAGGACCATGGACAGAGCAGGAGCTTCTGAAAGCGTCCTGTCTCCATGGTGACCATCACCCGCTGCCAGAACAGAGCAGCGGGTGATGGGGAGGGAGGGGAGCTCCCTCCCTCTGCGATCCCATCCTGTCGGGGGGCTGCAATTGCAAAGCCATAGCTGCACTGAAAAGTTGGTTGTTACCATGAGGATAAGTAGAGAGAATCAAATGATAGAAGTCTATGGGCCGCAAAACAGATCCGTCCCGTTTCCATTACGCGTAATGGAAACGGTTTTGGGTCCCCCAGACTTTTATTATGATGGAACGCCTCTAAAGGCAATTGCCTTGTGGTCCGTGGTAAAGGAATCCATAACGCAGTTCTGCTTTTACCACCGAACAGTGCGTGAACGAATCGCATAACATGAAATTCGCTCATCTGTAATTATAAGCATAGCACTCCGGAACTCCGGGTGTTGGGAAACTACATCTCCCAGCACGCACTCTTGCTTGGCTGCTCTCTTAACTCCCACACAGGTGGAAAGATCACACTGGGAGTTGTAGTTGCACAGCAGTGCCAAAGGTTGCTGATCCTTGCTGTAGGAGTAGTGGCCATAACAGGCCCAGTTAGTCGCAGAGGACCATTCGCCTGTAATAAAACATATTTTTCACAGAAACTGAGGTATATTCAGTCAGCCATACTAAATAGCCATGTACCTTATGGCAAAAGTGCCGTATCCCAGGGGCGATAGCAAGCGAGGAGTAGTGTTTGGGACGACAGTGCAGTTATTCCTCCACTCACCTGGGACAGGACGGGTTCTTTGGGAAGGTTCGGTTCTGGAACAGGTAACAAATAAAGTTCGTGACGCCAGTGCCTTTGTACGGTGGCACACCGTGTAGTATCCTTAGCCAGTAGGAATAATGAAGGTAGACTTTGGTAGGTAAACCAAACAAACGTTTACTTAAAACGGATATCTTCAGATACAAATGTTCTGTTACTTGTAGTTCCACAGGCTTTAGGTTATCTAGTCTCAACACAGCAGGGTGATGCATACAATGGAATTCTTTACAGACAATAGAGGTTACCCGGATCCATGATAAGGAAGCTTACCTAACTTTGGCTCAGGCAAACTGGACTCTATCTCTCTGGTCTCTTGTTCCTGGCTCTCTATATGTCTCAAGGCTATTGTGCACTTTTGGCTTGATCACTTGAGCAACTCGGTTCCCTTCTGTCCCTGGAATACTTTGCTTTACCTCTGTAGACAGTAGCATGAAGGTCCCTGGGTGTAATCTGGTTGAAGACCGGCTTATTCTTATGTAGTACCTCAGGAGCTTGACTAGGTCCTGGTCTTGAGTTCTGGGGCAGGAATCTCTCCTCTTTAGATGCTCCTTGAGGGCCAAGTTATCCTCAGGGCTTCCCTCTGACTCCAGTGCTTAGACTTGCACTTTACAATACACTTTTCCGTTTTACAGCGCGTTCGTACGTAAGGTAAGGACCAGCCCCATAGGGGAACATGGTTCTTCACCTGTTGTGCGTTTTACAGCACATAGGAACGCGCTGTAAAATGTGCAGGTCTGAACCCAGCCTAAATGTAAGGGCCTAAAACAGAATATGTTTAGGAGGGAAGAATCTAGATTTTTTTTTCTCCAAACTGTGACACTATGAATGTTTCGGAAGGCAAACAGATGCTGTCTGTTTTTTTTTTTTGCGGATCCATGTTTTTTAGGACCACAAAACCATACAGATGTGGGCAATAGGCCTTAGCCAAAAAAACACATGGTGTCCAACAGAGATCTTCCGCCGACACCTTGCTGTCCTGTATCAGGACGAGTGATGGCATATTGATCGCTCCCATCCATGATCACTGCATGTAATAGCATAGGTGGCGTGTATTTTGTGGTCTGCCAAAAATATGGATCTGCAAATAGTACAGATATTGCAGACTCCATCTGCATTCGGTATTTTGTGGAATGGAACAGCTGGCTCCTAATAGAACAATACTATCCTTGTCTGAACTGCGCACAATAATAGGACATGTTCGATCTTTTGGCAGAATGGACATACGGAAATTGAATGCAAACAGAGAAACTTTTGGATTTATTTTTTTTCAGGACCCAATGACATAAAAAGTTCTGTGTAAGGTCCGTAAAAAAAAAAAAGGAATAGAAAAGAAAAGAAAATTTGTTTGTGTGCGTGAGGCCGAATAGTGTTCATTGGTATATAAATGAATGTTGTATGCTGTGGAAAACGTGTTTTCCAACCAGTGTGCCTACAGTTGTTGCAAAACTACAACTCCCAGCATTCCTGCACAGCCAAAGGCTGTCCGGGCATGCTGGGAGTTTTGCAACGGCTGGAGGCACACTGGTTGGGAAACACTGGATTACAGTATCCCAGAGAGGCACTGTACCATCATGTTGCTTCTTTATGGGGATGAATGATAGCGTGATGAGCTCTCCTCTCCACGCTCGCTGCATATAATAGCATACATTGCCTGAATGACAAAAAAAAGAAAAAACGGAACAGACACGGAAAGAAAATACGTTTGTGTGCATGAGACCGTATACTGAGGCCGTATATTTTTATATAGAAAAAAAAACTATAAATATATATATATATATATATATATATATATATATATATATATATATACACACACACACACACACACACACACACTCTATGGATATATCGTGTTGATTTGCATTGTAAATGCAAGGGCCTAAAGCAGAATATAGTTTGGAGGGAAGAAACTTGATTTTTCCCTCCAAAATGTGAGACTGTACAGGGGCGGATTAAGTGCATGATAGGCCCGGGGCTGTCTACCCAACTCGGGCCCCCCAACCTCCATTTTCAGGTTTTTTTTTCTGTATGAAGAGGCTGCTCTTTCTAGACCATATGACATCATTCACATAGTCTAGGTGCAGCTCTGTCCCATCTGAGTGACTGGGGCTGAGCTGCAATACCAAGCACACAGTGGTATCAAATGGACAGCACTGCGCTTGGTAAGGAGCAAAGAGGCTGCGGCGCACACTGGAACATCGCGGTCTCCTCAAACAGCTGATTTGTGGGGGTGCCAGGAGTCGG
>JAPDOI010001906.1:62500-125160 GCA_029168955.1 Aplectana chamaeleonis
TTTAATCAGTTTCTATGAGGAGGTAAGTTCTAGACTTGACCGGGGTGAATCAGTGGATGTCATATATCTGGACTTCTCCAAAGCATTTGACACTGTACCACACAAAAGGTTAGTATATAAAATAAGAACGCTTGGACTAGGAGAAAATATCTGTATGTGGGTAAGTAACTGGCTCAGTAATAGAAAACAGAGAGTGGTTATTAACGGTACACACTCTGATTGGGTCACTGTCACTAGTGGGGTACCTCAGGGGTCAGTATTGAGCCCTATTCTCTTCAATATATTAATGATCTTGTAGAAGGCTTGCACAGTAAAATATCACTTTTTTGCAGATGACACTAAACTGTGTAAAGTAATTAACACAGAAGAGGACAGTTTTCTGCTACAGGGGGATCTGGATAGATTGGGGGCTTGGGCAGAGAAATGGCAGATGAGGTTTAACACTGACAAATGTAAAGTTATGCACATGGGAAGGAATAATGCAAGTCACCCATACATACTAAATGGTAAAACACTCAGTAACACTGACATGGAAAAGGATCTAGGAATTTTAATAAATAACAAACTAAGCTGTAAAAACCAGTGCTGCTAAGGCCAATAGGATAATGCGTTCCATCAAAAGGGGCATAGATGCCTGTGATGAAAATATAGTCTTACTACTTTATAAATCACTAGTCAGACCACACATGGAGTACTGTGTACAGTTCTAAGCTCCTGTGAACAAGGCAGACATAGCAGAGCTAGAGAGGGTTCAGAGGAGGGCAACTAAAGTAATAACTGGAATGGGGCAACTACAGTACCCTGAAAGGGTATCAAAAAGGTTTGTACACAAACATAGAAAAGGATTCTTCACGGTAAGAGCAGTGAGACTATGGAACTCTCTGCCTGAGGAGGTGGTGAGTACAATAAAGGAATTCAAGAGGGGCCTGGATGTATTTCTGGAGTGTAATAATATTTCAGGCTACTAGAGATAGGTTGTTGATCCAGGGAGTTATTCTGATTGCCTGATTAGAGTCGGGAAGGAATTTTTTTCCCCTTAAGTGGGGAAAATTGGCTCTACCTCACAGGGGTTTTTTGCCTTCCTCTGGATCAATTTGCAGGAAACAGGTCTAACTGGATGGACATATGTCTTTTTTCGGCCTTATATACTATGTTACTATGTTAGAACCGTTTTAACCAATTAATAAAAGAAAGAAGAAGGGGGATAAATTACCATCTGCCTAACGGTAGGATCGCTAAAATGACCCTTCAGGTAAAGCTGGTAGTTGGCAAACAATGGGCATTCCAGGTTGCGCTACTCGTGAAGGCCGGCTTCCAACAGTTTCTTCCACAGCTTCGGTGCATGGCTCCCCCTATGGCAATAAGAAAGTGCACTGTCAGTCTGAACCTATTTTTGTTAAGCCCTCTATTTTTACCAGTCTGAGAGCTATAGTTTTTAAATTTTTTGGGTGGGTAGGATATCAGGTAGGATATCATTTTATAGTTATGAGAGGACGGGGTGATTGGGGTGCATATAACTTTTTGATCGCTTGATATTGCACTTTGTGATATAAGGTGACAAAAAATGGCTTTTGACACAGTTTTTATTTTATTTTTTTACGGTGTTCATCTGAGGGGTTAGGTCATGTGATATCTATACTTTTTTTATTTAACACAATAAAAGCCTTTTTGAAACAAAAATCATATTTTAGTGTCTCAAAAGTCTGAGAGCTATAATATATTTTTTTTGCGAATGTCTTAGGTAGGATATCATTTTTTGCAGGATGAGGTGACGTTAGATTGGTATTATTTTGGGGGGAATAGGCCTATATGATTGCTTGGTGTTGCACTGTGTTGTAAGATGACAAAAAATTGCTTTTTTGACACAGTTTGTATCTTATTTTTCTCTTTCGCCTATGACAGCACCAGTGGAGAGACACCGCCCCCATCCAGGACAGGAAACAGAATGCCACAACTGCTTTAAAAGGAGGGAACACCCCCAGTTTGCCAGTTCTGTTTCCTGTCCTAAGGAGGCAGGATTGGAATCCACACTGCGTGCTGTCATGTATGCTGCGGGCGCCCCGGCTTTTATGCTTCCTGCAGAAGCCACTGCCAAGTCTGGGCCTCTGGAGCTTCCCCCTGCCTTCGGCTCCTTCTCCCTAGGGAACGGTACTTGCCGTCCTTGTGTGGCGGTGGATGTGGCCTTGCTCTCGGACCCGGCTGCCGAAAATGACACACTTCCGGTTGGTATGGTTGTGTTATATGATTTCATCTTATGCTCCTTAGTGCTTGGAATAGTACTGGCGAACTGGGGGTGTTCCCTCCTTTTAAAGCAGTTGTGGCATTCTGTTTCCTGTCCTGGATGGGGGCGGCGTCTCTCCACTTGTGCTGTTATAGGCTCAAAGAAAACGTATTACCGGTAAGTGTAATCGTATTTTTTTTGAGGGGTTAGATGATGTGGTATTTTTATAGAGCCCGTCGATATGGACGCCACGGTACCTAATATGTCTTCTTTTTTCCCTTTTTTTAAATTTTTTACTTTATTTTGGGAGAAGAACATGTTTTTTACTTGAAACTTATACTGTGTGTGTGTATATATACTGTGTGTGTGTATATACTGTGTATTATATATACTGTGTGTGTATATATAGTGTGTGTAAATGTATATACTGTGTGTGTATAAAATGTGCATGTGCATATATACTGTGTGTATATACTGTGTGTATATATGTATATACTGTGTGTATATAATGTGAGTATATATATATATATATATATATATATATATATATATATATATATATATATACAGGGCTTTTTTTCTCAGAGAAAAGGTGGTGGAACTCACCCCCCTCCACTGGCCACGCCCCTACCCACCCCTAGGACTGCCCCCTAAAACCGCCCCTTTAGAGAACAGGGATGCAAGTGCTGATGTTGGGAGCTATAAATGTCCAGCCCAGCAAAGAAACCCGCGGATGGGGATGGCACTGTTAATGGGGGATCTGGGGATGGCACTGTTAATGGGGGATCTGTGGGTGGCCCTGTCATGGGGGATCTGTGGGTGACCCTGTCATGGGGGATCTGTGGGTGACCCACAGATCCACCATGACAGGGTCACCCACAAATCCACCATGACAGGGTCACCCACAAATCCACCATGACAGGGTCCCCCACAGATCCACCATGACAGGGTCATCATCAAGTGTCCGGGGGTGGGGGCTGCGGCGGCCAGTGCAGTGTGACTCTAATACACCAGACATCCCAACCTGCAAAAATTCATTTCAGGGAGGTTCACTTCTCATTTCAGGGAGGTTTCAGGGAGATTTTTTTTTTTTTCCTTTCACGAACTTTTTATTACATTTTCCAAACATATACAGAACATACCATATAACAAAGTTACTGTGCTGATGCATATACCCCATATACAGTATACTACCGAGTATATACCCCGTATACAGTACACTACCCGGTATATACCCCATATACAGTATGCAGACATCCCAACCTGCAAAAACTCATTTCCGGGAGGTTTTTATAACATTAACCCCTGCACTCCCAGTGTATATACACATCAGGTAAGTCACAGTGTGAGGCACAGTCACTCCTATCACCCTTCATTGCGTTCATCCCAGTGTCACCCACAGATCCCCCATAACAGTGTCATCCACAGATCCCCCCCCATAACAGTGTCACCCACAGATCCCCCATAACAGTGTCACCCACAGATCCCCCATAACAGTGTCATCCACAGATCCCCCCTTCAGTGTCACCCACAGATCCCCCCCCCACCCAGCGCCTCCTCTTAGATAATTTATGCACTCCTCTTGCCTGAGAAATAATTGAAGAGACGCGCTGTCACACAGGCGCACTGGCAGAGGCACTGAAGCGCACATGCGCTGTCTTCCTGTCCTCTGCCAGTGCGCCTGTGTGACAGCGCGTCTCTTCAATTATTACTCAGGCAAGAGGAGTGCATAAATTATATAAGAGGAGGCACTGGGTGAGAGGGGGAGGCTTGCCCAGCAAGACTGCGCTTCTCTCCTCACCTTGCGGGCCAGATCACGATCCGGGATATATTCTTTCACATGCTGGCGTCCGGGAGCTGCTATCTAATAGCAGGAGATTTGGCTGGACTGGATTTTTGACACTATGTCCCATTTGAAGCCCCCCTGATGCACCCCTAGAGCAGTTTACGACCACATTGTTTTTGTTTCAGTTTTACATAATAAAGCATTTTTGAAATAAATTATTTTTTATTGTCTCCACATTCTAAAAGCCATAGGTTTTTTATTTTTTGGGCGATTGTCCTATGAAGGGGCTCATTTTTTGCGGGATGAGATGGAGGTTTGATTGGTACTATTTTGGGGTGCATTTGACTTTTTTATTGCTTGCTATCACACTTTTTGTGATGCAAGGTGACAAAAAAATGGCTTTTTGACAAATTTTTTTATTTTTTATTTTTTACAGGGTTCACTTGAGGGGTTAGGTCATGTGGTATTTTTATAGAGCAGGTTCTTACGGACATGGAGATACCTAATATGTCTACTTTTTTTATTTTTTACATTTAACACTAAAAAGCATTTTTGAAACAAAAAAATCATGTTTTAGTCTGGGAGCCATAGTTTTTTTATTTTTTGAATAATTGTTTTAGTTAGAGGCTCATTTTTTGCTGGACGAGATAGCGGTTTGATTGGTACTATTTTGGGATGCATTCGCCTTTTTGATCGCTTTGTATTAAACTTTTAGTGATGTAAGGTGCTAAAAAATGGCTTATTTACACCATTTTTTGGGTTTTTTTTTATGGCGTTCACCTGAGAGGTTCGGTCATGTGATATTTTTATAGAGGAGGTTTTTACGGATGCGGTGATACCTAATATGTGTAGTGTATTTAATTTTTTTTTATTTTTATTCAGTGATATGGTTGTTTTTTTTTTCACTTTCTTTCACTTTCTTACATTTTTTTTGACCCAGACCCAGTTGGTTCTTGTAGATCCAGTGGATCTGGGTCTATAAAATACAGTAAGTACACTATATAGTGTACTTACTGTATTTTTTACTTTGAAAAGTCTGAATAAACCTGCCTATAGCAGGTCTATTCAGGCTTCAGTACCATGGAGAGAGCAGGAGCTTCTGTAAGCGTCCAATCTCCATGGTAACCATCACCCGCTGCCAGAACTGAGCAGCGGGTGATGGGGAGGGAGGGGGGCTCCCTCCCTCTGCGATCCCACACGTCAGGGGGCTGCAAAGGCACAGCAGCCCCCCGATGGGAGAGGGAGGGAGCTCCCTCCCTGTTAACCCCTTCCATACAGCGGTCCGTAAGGACCCGCGGTATGGAAGGGGTTAAACTGCTGACATCTGCAGCACAGATGTCAGCAGTTTATAGCAGGGGGTTAGCAATGTGCCGACCCCCTGCTATACCCACTAGACACCAGGGAAAGCTTTTCAAAGGAGGCGGGCGGGGGATCGCACCGCCCGCAATTCCCTCCCCCCCGTGCACCGCTCGGGGGCACACTAATATGGCGGGGGGCAGGGGGGAGGTACAATTTACACATTTGGGGCATGTTTAGGTCTCTGATCCCCGTGGTCACAGACCGCAGGGATCAGAGACCGCAGAAAGCACAGCAAACCGCAGGTCTGAATTGACGTGCGGTTTGCTGCGATCGCTGACATGGGGTGGGGAGGCGCGAGACAGTCAGATGTGCGAACTGTGTCGGCCGCCTGGGCGCCACTGCAGCGATCCTAAGTACTTGAATTATCTATGTAAAAGAAGCCCGAATTTACTAACTATTGCGGCGCAGTCTCTCTCAGTTCCTCCATGCTCCTCCTGCATCCTTCATTCATAAAGTGGGCGGAGCAAGAGGCGGGACAGGGGGCGCATGGAGGGACTGAGCGCTCAAGCTAATAGAGACTGCGTTGCAATAGTTAGTAAATTCGGGCTACTTTTACATAGATTAGGTTGACTGTAAAGCGTTTCCATAAATACTGTATAGGAGCTGAGGGTCCGGAACTTCCAGTATCGGCAGCGACATGGCCCCGCCGCAGTTGCCGGCCCCCAGCTCCTCCTTCCAGTCCCTCTCCGCTGATACATCGCAGCCTGCGATGCTCCAGCATTGCAGGCTGCGATGTCAAAGTGTCAGCAAAAATAGGTGGCGGAACGCCGTTCCAGTGCGTTCCGCCAGAAAAAAAGCCATATATATATATATATATATATATATACGCAAAAATGAGCAGCACTCCGAAATTCTGTAGAAAACACTTCTTTTATTCACCCAATGGCAACGTTTCAGCTCATACAAGAGCCTTTCTCAAGCAATTTGTGCAGAAAATGGTCAAACATTAAATAGTGAACAGGCAGTGACATCATGATGACGTGACAGGTGCATGCATTAACCCATTACTTTCTGAATAGGATTTAATATATTATAAACGTGTAAAACATTCAATATATAGCTCATGAACATATCCAAAAAAAGTGTCATATTCACATTACATAACATCAGTTTCTATGATAATGCATATCTTGTGATAAAGTACCAGTCATGCAACAGTGTATTAAGGGGAAATTTCTTCCATACCACATATAGTTAAAAACAATTACCCATGTAACCCGCCGGGTGCTGACGCGCCCCAATCAACGTCCACACCTGGGGAAGGATACACCCACCAACCTTCAGGAACACGATCACTAAAGTCGCCATAACGGCGTATGGTACGTGAATCCGCGCAGGCTCCCGGCCGTGAAGTCTCGCGATGTTGTGCGCGATAGCCTGTGCACTGTGCTTCTCCCAATGCTCAACCCACCATATTGGAAGTGGGAATGCCAGTACATCAACGCGCAAGTCCATCTGATGTCATCTCTGACAACACCTCCATGGGGGTGGTCTCTTTCATACACAAGAATCACAATGAGTTACCTGATAGGCGCCTGTTCACACTTAGTAGCCTTGTATATCAGCCGCTTTTTGTGTGCAGGTGCATAATCGTGCAACCTCGGTAATACCGAAGTGCACTGATCAATGCCGTTCTCGCCCGTAACTCGAGGGTTCTCCTCATACGTGCAAGACACACAAATCGGAAAAACACAAAAACAAAGCGAAACAGAAGAACAGCCATAATACGGAGCAAGAGATTATTATATTATATGGATCGTGTCAATCTGGGCTGTTGGCGCATCATCCCCAAATGTAGATCATAAATCAGAGCACGCCGGTCCCCTGCAGGAGAGAACAAAGAGAAAATAATCAATTATTAAATTACTGCCGTAATTTTGTTCATACATTTTACACATTTCTGTACAAACCCTACTCAGACAATACGTGTCTGAACAAAGTGGCCCTGGGCAAACATCAAAACATCAGTACACCCCAAGTTTATATTCAACATTAAGCCCATTGGGGGTCAGTGTATTTAACCTATGGATCCACTCCATTTCTTTTTTCTTTAAAAGTTTAATTCTATCACCCCCTCTCCTTGGCATGGGGACCCAATCAATGATCCAGCATCGTAAATCCTTTTCCACATGATTACATTCACTAAAGTGCCTGGAAACGGGTAAATCAAGTCTCGCCTTCCGAATGGAATTACGGTGATTATTCAGGCAAGTTTTTAGGTCTGTGGAAGTCTCTCCCAGGTACAGGACCTTACAAGGGCACGATAGTACATATATGACGTGGTCAGAATTGCAAGTAAGGGTCCTTTCACACTGGCGTTTTTGCTTTCCGTCCTAGAGATCCGTCCTCGGATCTCTAGGACTGAAAGATACTGATCAGGATTCTCCTAATGCATTCTGAATGGAGAGAAATCCATTCAGGATGCATCAGGATGTCTTCAGTTCAGTACTGAGACGTTTTTTGGACGCAGCAAATACCGCAGCATGCTGCGCTTTTTGCTCCGGCCAAAAATCCTGAAAGCATTCCTGAAGGACGGATCCGGAATGAATGCCCATTGAAAGGCATTAGTCCGGATCCGGCCTTATGCTAAACGTCGTTTCGGCGCATCGCCGGGTCCGACGTTTAGCTTTTATCAATGGTCCTGGTTGTCATAGTAAAGTGTAGTGGGGAGCGGGGGGAGATAAATACTCACATACCGTGGAGCTGCCGGGGCGCTCCAGAGTGACGTCAGGGCCTGCGCAGCTTGAGATCACGTGACCGCAAGCTGCGCGGGCCCTGACGTCACTCTGGAGCGCCCCGGCAGCTCCGCGGTATGTGAGTATTTATCTCCCCCCGCTCCCCACTCTTACTATGGCAACCAGGACGTTAGTAGCGTCCTGGCTGCCATAGTAACACTGAAAGCATTTTGAAGACTGATCAGTCCTCAAATGCTTTCAGTTCACTTGCGTTGTGCCCGATTCGCCGGAAGTGCACGCCGGATCTTCACAACGCAAATGTGAAAGAGGCCTAAGGTGAAATTTTATAGGGAAGGAAACCTTGGTCCCGGGGTGCGTAAATTCCTTACTTTTGCAAATATACCTGCAATTTACGCATCCCAGACACGGAAAACAACCCGTGCTCGGTTGTCCAAAGGTAGATTGCATATATGTCTTTTTAGGACCGATGTCTGCCTTGATCAATTGGTCTTTTAAATTTCTGGCTCTGCGATAGGAGAGTAGGGGGGGGTTGCTAAATTCCGGTATTCCACCCAGAGATTTAGTGAGTATGGGCCAATGGTGTTTGATAATGTTACCAATCTCCTTGCTTTTTTCAGTATATGTTGAAATGAAGGGAATGCGACTCATATGTTTTTCTTGTCTACTTCCCTCTAATGCACGTGTTCTGTCCAACTTTGTCACTCTCTCCCTGTGCATATCAAGTCATTTTCGTGGATAGCCACGTTCCCTGAACCTGGCAGTCATCATTGTCAAGGATTTCTCCAGTTCCTCATCCGTGGAGACAATCCTTTTAGCCCTCAGCATCTGTGAATATGGGAGTGCACGCACCATATTCCTTGGATGATGAGAGCTGTACATCAAGGTTGTATTTTTGTCTGTGGGTTTCACATATAACCTGGTTTAAAAACCATCATTTGTCCACAACACCTCCGTATCCAGAAATTGGAGGTTAGTGGCAGAATATACTAAAGTGAATTGCAGTGAATCATATACAGAATTTAAAAACCTGTGAAAATCCATCAACTGGTCAACCTGACCTGTCCAAATGAGGAAGACGTTGTCTATGTATCTCCACCAGGCAAGTACATGCCTGAAATGGTGGGACACATAGACGACGTCTTCCTCAAAGCATCGCATAAAGACATTAGCATAAGTGGGGGCCATGTTCGACCCCATGGCCACACCCCTTTTCTGCATATAATAGGTGTCCTGGAAGAGAAAGTAGTTATACTCTAAAATGATGCGTAGCAGGTTCACAATGAATTTGATTGCCATGGGGGAAATGGAGGATGTACACAGCATGCGCTCAACCGCTGTGAGGCCTTTGCCATGTTCAATGGACGTATACAATGACGTAACGTCAAAGGAGGCCAAGATAACATTTTGATATCCAGATGTATTTAAAGCCTGTAATTTAATCAAAAAATCTGAGGTGTCTCGTATATACGATCTCGCTTCCGTTGCATGTCTTCATAAGATTCTATCTAGGAAAATAGAGGGATGAATAAAAATGGAGTCAGAACCTGAAACAATAGGCCGTCCGGGGGTGATCAATGAGGGACTTATGTATCTTCGGAAGTATATATAATACAGGAGTCACTTCAGAGTGACGTCAGGGCCCGCGCATGCGGTCACGTGATCGCAAGCTGCGCGGGCCCTGACGTCACTCTGAAGTGCCCCGGCAGCTCCGCGGTATGTGAGTATTGATCTCCCCCCGCTCCCCACTCTTACTATGGCAACCAGGACGTTAGTAGCGTCCTGGCTGCCATAGTAACACTGAAAGCCTCTTGAAGACTGATCCGTCTTCAAGGGCTTTCAGTTCACTGGCGTTGTGCTGGATCCGGCGTGCACTTCCGGCGACGGAAGTGCACGCCGGATTCACACAATGCTAGTGTGAAAGAGGCCTAATTCAAACATTTTACAGAACTCATCATTGTCCATAAAAAGATTGGGCTGAAGGTGCGACCTCATGCCTCTTGGTATTCTGTGATTTCTATAGTATTCACCCAGCGTCATCATGTGCAGTTTGAGTGCAATGGATCTCTTTGAAAGTACCTCATGTTTCCTTTTGAGTTCTTTTGAGGAGGGAGTGCTGAGAAATGATGCATCTCCCTGGATACCACGTAAGATTCGTTCAGCCGTCTCATGTGAGTAGGAAATTTCATCAGGTGAAAGCATAATTAGATAATCAGGTCAAATGGGATCCCAAACAGAAAAAAAAACGAAAAAATGGTGTGCTAAGCCTCTAGTCTAGCGTATAAAAATACAAAAAGTGAGGCAGCACCACCTGAATAGCCTGTGATCAGGTGCAAGCTCAAGGCATCGGTAGACTCACCAATAGCAATTTAAAAAACGGAAAAATGAGCAGCACTCCGAAATTCTGTAGAAAACACTTCTTTTATTCACCCAATGGCAACGTTTCAGCTCATACAAGAGCCTTTCTCAAGCAATTTGTGCAGAAAATGGTCAAACATTAAATAGTGAACAGGCAGTGACATCATGATGACGTGACAGGTGCATGCATTAACCCATTACTTTCTGAATAGGATTTAATATATTATAAAGGTGTAAAACATTCAATATATAGCTCATGAACATATCCAAAAAAAGTGTCATATTCACATTACATAACATCAGTTTCTATGATAAAGCCCCAGAGAAACATTCAGACAGGGCTGTTCACCCATGCTCCAGTCCAGGATTTCTGACATGCTCATGTCCAGGGATTCTATTTAATCTGGTTGCTGGACTTGGGTGTGTCTCACTATGGAGAGAGAGTGGACTTACACAGAGGCCTAGTGCAGAGGCTCTGTGCGAGTGGTCTCAGCTGGGTTTGTTGAGGGACCACGGGGCTACGTGATAGCCGGAGTTTGGGGGAACTACGCAACGCCTGCAGTGAGAAGGTTGCATGGCCAGAGTCCGACGGACTCACTTTTTTTCACTATTTGGAGTGCTGTCCTATTTTTCTGCGTGTATTTTTGGGCTACGGAGCTCAGACCCATTGGGACATTGCACCCGTTCATTTACTTGGATCCGGTGCCGCCTTTTCTTCCTTCATATATGTATATATTTCTATTTTTTTTCTTTTTTTTTTACAACATATAACATGGAGTTACATACAAATAAATATTACTATACACACATCACACACACACACAGATGACCCCTATACACACATCACACACACACAGATGACCCCTATACACACATCACACACACACACAGATGACCCCTATACACACATCACACACATAGAGATGACCCCTATACACACATCACACACATAGAGATGACCCCTATACACACATCACACACATAGAGATGACCCCTATACACACATCACACACACACAGATGACCCCTATACACACATCACACACACACACAGGTGGCCCCTATACACACATCACACACACACAGATGACCCCTATACACACATCACACACACACAGATGACCCCTATACACACATCACACACAGATGACCCCTATACACACACACACATCACACACAGATGACCCCTATACACATATCACACACACACAGATGACCCCTATACACACATCACACACAGAAATAACCGCTATACACACATCACACACACACACGACCTCTATACACACATCACACACACACAGATAACCCCTATACACACACAGAGATGACCCCTATACACACACAGAGATGACCCCTATACACACACACAGATGACCCCTATACACACACAGAGATGACCCCTATACACACACATCACACACATAGAGATGACCCCTATACACACATCACACACAGAGATGACCCCTATACACACATCACACACACACACACAGATGACCCCTATACATACACAGAGATGACCCTTATACACACATCACACACACAGAGATGACCCCTATACACATACACACACACAGAGATGACCCCTATACACACATCACGCACACAGAGATGACCCCTATACACACATCACGCACACAGAGATGACCCCTATACACACATCACGCACACAGAGATGACCCCTATACACAAATCTCATACACACACAGATGGATCCTATACACACATCACACACACAGAGATGACCCCTATACACACATCACGCACACAGAGATGACCCCTATACACACATCACACACACACAGATGACCCCTATACACACATCACACACACACAGATGACCCCTATACACACATCACACACATAGGGATGGCCCCTATACACACATCACACACACAAAGAGGACCCCTATACACATATCACACAGAGAGATGACCCATATACACACACATCACACACATAGAGATGACCCCTATACACACACATCGCACACAGATGACCCCTATACACACATCACACACACAGAGATGACCCCTATACACACATCACACACACACAGATGACCCCTATACACACATCACACACACACAGATGACCCCTATACACACATCACACACACAGATGACCCCTATACACACATCACACACACACACAGATGACCCCTATACACACACATCACACACAGAGATGACCCCTATACACACATCACACACACACACAGATGACCCCTATACACACATCACACACAGAGATGACCCCTATACACACATCACACACACAGATGGATCCTATACACACATCACACACACAGAGATGACCCCTATACACACATCTCACACACACACATCACACACAGAGATGACCCTATACACACATCACACACACAGAGATGACCCTATACACACATCACACACAGATGACTATACACACATCACACAGAGATGACCCTATACACACATCACACACAGATGGACACACACACATCACACATACAGAGATGACACACACATAGAGATGACCCCTATACACACATCACACACATAGAAATGACCCCTATACACACATCACACACACACAGATGACCCCTATACACACATCACACACACACATACAGATGACCCCTATACACACATCACACACACAGAGATGACCCTTATACACACATCACACACATAGAGATGACCCCTATACACACATCACACACATAGAGATGACCCCTATACACACATCACACACACACAGATGACCCCTATACACACATCACACACACAGATGACCCCTATACACACATCACACACACATAGAGATGACCCCTATACACACATCACACACATAGAGATGACCCCTATACACACATCACACATAGAGATGACCCCTATACACACATCACACACACAAAGGTGACCCATATACACACATCACACACACAGAGATGACCCCTATACACACATCACACACACAGATGACCCCTATACACACATCACACACACAGATGACCCCTATACACACATCACACACACAGATGACCCCTATACACACATCACACACACACAGATGACCCCTATACACACATCACACACACACAGATGACCCCTATACACACATCACACACAGAAATAACCCCTATACACACATCACACACACACACACGACCTCTATACACACATCACACACACACAGATAACCCCTATACACACATCACACACACACACACAGATGACCCCTATACACACACAGAGATGACCCCTATACACACATCACACACATAGAGATGACCCCTATACACACATCACACACAGAGATGACCCCTATACACACATCACACACATATGACTATACACATACACACATACACACAGAGATGACCCTATACACACATCACACACACAGAGATGACCCCTATACACACATCACACATAGAGATGACTCTATACACACACACACACACATGACCCCTATACACATCACACACACAGATGACCCCTATACACACATCACACACACAGAGATGACCCCTATACACACATCACGCACACAGAGATGACCCCTATACACAAATCTCACACACACACACAGATGGATCCTATACACACATCACACACACAGAGATGACCCCTATACAAATCACACACATAGAGATGACCCCTATACACACATCACACACATAGAAATGACCCCTATACACACATCACACACACACAGATGACCCCTATACACACATCACACACATACAGATGACCCCTATACACACATCACACACACAGAGATGACCCCTATACACATCACACACATAGAGATGACCCTTATACACACATCACACACATAGAGATGACCCCTATACACACACACACAGATAACCCCTATACACACATCACACACACACAGATGACCCCTATACACACATAACATAGATGACACTTACCCTCTTGACATCCAGTTCAGTCCTCCTCCTTTGCCCTGCAGGGCTAAAGGACCTTAATCAGGTGACTATGACATCACCAAAGGTCCTGCAGATTTCTGTGGTAATAGCTGTGTGAAGCGTGTAGCCCCGCCCACTCTCCAGTCCTCAGCTGATTGGTGGGGGGAGGGGCTTGCTTCTGGCTCTAGAGCAGGCGTGCACAACCTGCGGCCCCCAGGACCAAGTTTTGCGGCCCCCGTCTTCCTGGGCAGAAGCACAGCTGATCGTACGATCAGCTGTGTTTCTGCCCGTGCGATCAGCTGTGGCACGCAGAGCCGCACGGCGATAGAAGACAGCTCCTGCTATGTAGCAGGAGCAGGTCGCCCCTCTGGAGGAGATAGTGAGAGGAGCGCTTTATCAGCTTCTGCCTTCTCATATAGTTCAGCGGAGCGATGAGCAGCTTGGGGGAGAGGAGTGCAGAGCTGCAGGCTCAGGAAACCCTGATCAGCTCTGCCCTCTACAAACTCCCACAGGAGGCTGGTTTCCCCTGTAACTGGGGCTCCTTTGGATGCCCCAGTTACAGTGGAAATAGTACAAAAAAAGTCTCTCATTGTCTCCCAAAGGTCTTTCAGTGACCTCTTGGGGACAAATTATATGGAAAAATATATTTAAAAAAATAAGTTAAAACATTCTAAAAAGAATAATTTGAAAACTGAATAAAAAAGAAAATACAAATAAAAAAAAACAAAAACAAAATATGTGGCAAAAAATTGAGTATAAAAATACCATAAAAAAAAGGAAAAAGTGCAAAATAATAGTGTTCATTGTCCCCCAACAGACTTTTTATTACCTCTTGGGGGGATATATTATGTGGCAAAAATATAAATAAACCAAATACAATAAAATATTAATAAAATACAAATAAAAGTGAAAAAGAAAACGTGCAAATTAGAAAAAAAAAAAAAAAAGGCCAGTGTCCCTCAAGTCTTTTTATGACCTTTTGTGGAATATATGTAGTAGAAATATATAAAAAATTAAGTTAAAAAAAGAATAAAATTCATAAAAGAAAAAACACCAACCAAAACCACCACCATACAGCCCTATTAGGCTGGGTTCACACTTGGGCGTTTTACAGCGCGTTCCTACGCGCTGTAAAACGCTCAACACATGAAAACTAATGTATCCCTATGGGACTGGTTCTCACTTGAGCGTTTTACAGCGCGTTTGAACGCGCTGTAAAACGCCCTACGCTCAAAAAAGGTCTTGAGCTTCTTTTGGGGCGTTTAACGCGCGTTCCCATAACAGTCTTTAATAGGAACGCGCGTTAAACGCGCGTTTCCTATTTACAAAAACGCGCATCAAAAAACGCGCGTAAAACGCGCGTCATACGCGCGTTTCTGATACGCGCAAGTGTGAACCCAGCCTTAACATGAAACTAATTAAATGTTTATTATTTTAAACACATTCCGGGCCTTTTTTTTTAAAGGAGAAGGCTATTATTGACCATTATAACAATGTTATAATGGAAAATAATACAATCTCTAGAACAGTGTTTCCCAACCAGTGTGCCTCCAGCTGTTGCAAAACTACAACTCCCAGCATGCCTGCACAGAAAAAGGCTGTCCGGGCATGCTGGGAGTTGTAGTTTTGCAACAGCTGGAGGCACGCTGGTTGGGAAACACTGCTCTAGAATACCCGACCCAAACCTGCACTTCTGTGAAGAAGTGCGGGTTTGGATCTGGGTACCAAACTTTGCGATTTTTCTCCCACGCATGACAACGCTTTGCACTTGCAGGGAAAAATTGCTGCGATTCCCGCAACGCACCCGATTTGCATCCAGGCGTCAAACATGACGCCCGTGTGAAACCAGCCTAAGTCAGCCAAACTAAATAACCATGTACCCTGACCTATAACAATGTTCTTAGCCAGACCTGACAGGAATGCTTATCTTACGGCCCTCCAGCTGTTTCAAAACTACAACTCCCAGCATGCCTGGACAGCCTACAGCAGAGATGCCCACCTTTTGGATCTCCAGCTGTTATAAAACTACAACTCCCACCATGCTCTGCTGTAGGCTGACAGTAGAAGGCTCTCCAGGAATGCTGGGAGTTGTAGTTTTGTAACAGCTGTAGGGCCGCAGGTTGAGCGTCCCTGCAAGCAAGGAAAAATGTGTTATAGAGAGGTTCTCCTGCTGGTGAGGTTCTCTTCAGACATGGAGTTTAGCCTGCTCACAGTGTAATTTCTATTTCCCATACACCAGACAGACCTTTTCTATGTGTTATAGAGAGGTTCTCCTGCTGGTGAGGTTCTCTTCAGACATGGAGTTTAGCCTGCTCACAGTGTACTATCTTATAGGTGCGGGTCCTATAAGACAATGGGGGCATAACCTAGCGATATACCCCCATTGTCTATGATGAGACAACCTCTTTAACACTGGGAGCATCAGGTACTTATGTGCCCGGCCAAAGGCCACAGCTACCCCCCCTAAATTCAATTGTATCGCTGCCCTCAGGACGAAAATAAAGATGGATAATGTTAATAAGACCCCTATTCAGACCCCCAATATTTATAAGACCCCCATGTTTATCATCAGACCTCAGATCTGAGAGAAGATCCTCTTCTGCCACCCGCTGCTCCTGAGATCTAATGCTCTTCCTACTGCGCTGTGACCCGACGTCATACAATGTGCCATGGCGTTCTCTCTGTATTCACCGCTCTCCGGTCCTCCTGTACTAATCACCACTTGCACAATAGAAGCTCTTCTTAGTATTCGCCCCACTGACATACCCCCACCTTGGCCTTACTGAGCAAAAAGTACAGTGTTTGAGGGCACTGGTCAGTATAGTAGGACATGATGGGAAAAGTGAGAACTCTAAGTTGTGTTTGCAGATCTGAGACATAGCGGAGAGGAGCTGTCAGACGGTCCTGACTGACCTCGAATAGAGATGCGGAAGCAGAATGTTTACATGACAGAAGACGTCACAGGATGCAATAGGTAAGTAGTGCTGTATCCTCTGGTGGTGCTGAGGGCAGGACTGGCTCAGGGTTGTGGCTTGTATCTCAGAGGCTGCTTGGGGGGGGTGATTTGTGCTGCACTGTTTTTTGTGCTTCAGCAGAACCAGAAATCCAGTGTTGTCTGGTAATGCTTGCAGGTATTTTGCACTGAATTATGGGATTAACAACCACAACATTGGTCGCTTAATTTTTTTTTTTTCTAGGGCCAGTAACATCCTGGTCCACCCCTGTATGGTAAAATCTAGGTATATACACAAAATTATTACATGGAATCCGTACGGTGACAAATGACCAGATTTCACAAAATGCAATCTGTTAGCCTCCATTCACACGTCCGCAAAATGGATCCACATCCCATCCGCAATTTTGCAGAAGGGTTGCAGACCCATTCATTTCAGGGGCAGGAATGCTGTGGACAGCACAGTATGTGATGTCCACATTTCCGCATCCGTGTTTCCGTAAAAAAAATAGAACATGTCCTATTCTTGTCCGCAATTGGGGACAAGAAAAGGCATCCTCTATATCAGTGGTGCCCAACCATTTTTCGTCTGAGGGCCGCACTAGACTTGGTACAAATTTCGCGGGCCGGAACCAGGTAACTTTGCCATAAAGAAATGCAAACGCTGTGAGAGGGCACATGTGAGCATTACTACTGTGAGGGGGCACCTATGGGCATTACAGATGTGAAGAGGGCACATATCTTGGCATTATTACTGTGAGGGGGCATGGGCTGTGAAGAGGGCACAGTAATAATGCTAAGATATGTGCCCCTTTCACAGCCCATGCCCCCTCACAGTAATTATGCAAAGATATGTGCCCTCTTCACAGCCGTAATGCTTACACATGCCCCCTCATAGTAATAATGCCCTCATATGTGCCCTCTTTACAGCCCGTGCCCCCTCACAGTAATAATGCCAAGATATGTGCCCTCTTCACAGCCCATGCCCCCTCACATGTCTGGGCATTATTACTGTGAGGCATGGGCTGTGAAGAGGGCACATATCTTGGCATTATTACTGTGAGGGGGCATGGGCTTTGAAAGGGGCACATATCTTGGCATTACTGTCCCCTCTTCACAGCCCATGCCCCCTCACAGTAATAATGCCAAGATATGTGCCCTCTTCACAGCCCATGCCCCCTCACATGTCTGGGCATTATTACTGTGAGGGGGCATGGGCTGTGAAAGGGGCACATATCTTGGCATTATTACTGTGAGAGGGCATGGGCTGTGAAAGGGGCACATATCTTGGCATTATTACTGTGAGGGGCATGGGCTGTGAAAGGGGCACATATCTTGGCATTATTACTGTGAGGGGGCATGGGCTGTGAAAGGGGCACATATCTTGGCATTATTACTGTGCCCTCTTCACAGACCATGCCCCCTCACAGTAATAATGCCAAGATATGTGCCCTCTTCACAGCCCATGCCCCCTCACATGTCTGGGCATTATTACTGTGAGGGGGCATGGGCTGTGAAGAGGGCACATGTCTGGGCATTATTACTGTAAAAGGGGAACAGTAATAATGCCAAGATATGTGCCCCTTTCACAGCCCGTGCCCCCTCACAGTAATAATGCCCAGACATGTGAGGGGGCATGCGCTGTGAAGAGGGCACATATCTTGGCATTATTACTGTGAGGGGGCATTGGCTGTGAGGAGGGCACATGTCTGGGAATTATTACTGTGAGGTGGCATGGGCTGTGAAAGGGGCACATATTTTGGCATTATTACTGTGAGGGGGCATGGGCTGTGAAAGGGGCACATATCTTGGCATTATTACTGTGCCCTCTTCACAGCCCATGCCCCCTCACAGTAATAATGCCAAGATATGTGCCCTCTTCACAGCCCATGCCCCCTCACATGTCTGGGCATTATTACTGTGAGGGGGCATGGGCTGTGAAAGAGGCACATATCTTGGCATTATTACTGTGAGGGGGCATGGGCTGTGAAAGGGGCACATATCTTGGCATTATTACTGTGCCCTCTTCACAGCCCATGCCCCCTCACATGTCTGGGCATTATTACTGTGAGGGGGCATGGGCTGTGAAGAGGGCACATGTCTGGGCATTATTACTGTAAAAGGGGCACAGTAATAATGCCAAGATATGTGCCCTTTCACAGCCCGTGCCCCCTCACAGTAATAATGCCCAGACATGTGAGGGGGCATGCGCTGTGAAGAGGGCACATATCTTGGCATTATTACTGTGAGGGGCATTGAGGGCACATGTCTGGGAATTATTACTGTGAGGGGGCATGGGCTGTGAAAGGGGCACATATTTTGGCATTATTACTGTGAGGGGGCATGGGCTGTGAAAGGGGCACATATCTTGGCATTATTACTGTGCCCTCTTCACAGCCCATGCCCCCTCACATGTCTGGGCATTATTACTGTGAGGGGGCACGGGCTGTGAAAGGGGCACATATCTTGGCATTATTACTGTGCCCCTTTTACAGTAATAATGCCCAAACATGTGCCCTCTTCACAGCCCATGCCCCCTCACAGTAATAATGCCCAGACATGTGAGGGGGCATGGGCTGTGAAGAGGGCACATATCTTGGCATTATTACTGTGAGGGGGCATGGGCTGTGAAGAGGGCACAGTAATAATGCCAAGATATGTGCCCTCTTCACAGCCTGCCGGCCCCTCCTCGTCTCATCTCCCGCCGGCTTCTTCTATTGCAGGGGGCGCGCTATCGCTTTAGCGCCCGCCCAATCTTACCAATAGCAAAGCTCCTTGCTGTCCGGAGCTTTGCTATTGGTTATTACAGGCACAGGCAGCATCGCTTTGCTGCCTGTGCCGTTCGCAGCGCGCCCTGTGCTGATAAGAGTCCAGGGTACTGCGCGGGCCGGATGACACGGCTTCGCGGGCCGCATTTGGCCCGCGGACCGTAGGTTGGGCACCACTGCTCTATATAGTGCCAGCAAAATGCAGAATGCACAATGCAGCCGTCTGTGTTTTGCAGATCCTTGTTTCAGCAAAACACACTACGGACGTGCGAATTAGGCCTTACAGTCCATATACTGACAAATCTGCGCTCTCTGTTTAACCCTTTCTGCGTGGAATTATCAAACTGGTGTCAAGCAGAACTGACTTAGTTGCCCATAGCAACTAATCAGATTGCACCTTCTATTTTTCACAGCTCCTTTGAATAATTGAAGGTGGAGTCTGCCACTTCTACTTTACACCAGTTTGATAAATTCCCCCACTATTCCTAGAATGTATTATATTTTAATGTCTGTGCTATACAGAGAGGTGCAGCCGGCTAAGGAACACTCAAGGTTGGCTTGGGGGCCATACTAGGTCCTGGCCTGCATATACTGCACACACATCAGCACTCATTTATGGGGTCCAAAGGGAAACAGAGGGAGTCCATTTACCTCTGTAACCGCTTAAATGTGGCAAGCGCCAATGTAAGAGGCTAAACAGCGGTGAGGAGTTTGTATCAGTGTGGGTGAGATCCATTACCCTCGGTATACAGTCACACCTAAGCGTTTTACAGCGCGTTTCTACGCGCTGTAAAACGCACAACAGGTGAAGAACCATGTTCCTCTATGGACATGGTTCTCACCTTAGCGCGCTGTAAAACGCTAAACGCCCCAAAAAGCTCATGAGCTTCTTTGGGGCGTTTTGACGCGCGTCCCCATAGGGCTAGGCTGCGCTATCGCGCGCCCGACGCCCGAACACTACTTTCGTTTTCGCGTTGCGAAAACGAAAGTAAATCGCGCGTCGGACGCGCGATTTTAAAAACGCCGAGGTGTGTTCCCGGCCTTAGAGACTGCTGGGATCATCTCACCTGACAAGCCCTCTGAGGCAAACTCCGCTATTCCGTGAGTGCTCAACTCTCCACCTTCCATACAAATAAAGACAATGCACCAATGTTTTAGGTTGAGTGGGATTGGCCACAGCTTTATTAAATTAAACTATCCTTAAGTCCACACCATTTAATCCCATGATTAATCCGGACCCCGCACCGTACATGTACAGCACAAAAGTCTGTGACTTAAGGCCCAGCGCCGTGATCAGGCATGAGCTGCGCCCACCCAATCCGCGGCAGGGGTCTGGCAGTCACTGATAGCCGGACCCCTGCTGCATGCACCGGCATTGGTGAAATCGCCGATGCATTAACCCCTGCATGGTCGCGATCAGCGCTGATCCGGTCTGGTGTGGGGTGTCCATCGGGTCCCCGTGCTGCTGTGACGGGGACCCGATAGCAGGGAACACAGCACAATGCCTGGAAAGAGCCTGTGAGATCCAGAACCCTGGAAGCTGTATGGGTAATACACACTGTATTACACATACAGCCAATGCATTCCAATACAGAAGCGCAGAGGGGATCAGACCCCCAAAACTAGAGTGGGTCAAAAAAAAGTTGAAAAATAAAGTTTTCCACTCAAAAAATAAGTTTCAAGTAAAAAAAACATGTTCTTCTCCCAAAATAAAGTAAAAAAAAAAATTGTAAAAAAAAGGGAAAAAAGAAGACATATTAGGTACCGTGGCGTCCATATCGACGGGCTCTATAAAAATACCACATCATCTAACCCCTCAAAAAAAATACGATTACACTTACCGGTAATACGTTTTCTTTGAGCCTATAACAGCACAAGTGGAGAGACGCCGCCCCCATCCAGGACAGGAAACAGAATGCCACAACTGCTTTAAAAGGAGGGAACACCCCCAGTTCGCCAGTACTATTCCAAGCACTAAGGAGCATAAGATGAAATCATATAACACAACCATACCAACCGGAAGTGCGTCATTTTCGGCAGCCGGGTCCGAGAGCAAGGCCACATCCACCGCCACACAAGGACGGCAAGTACCGTTCCCTAGGGAGAAGGAGCCGAAGGCAGGGGGAAGCTCCAGAGGCCCAGACTTGGCAGTGGCTTCTGCAGGAAAAACTTACACCGCCCGGGTAAGCCCTCCGTTTAGCATAAAAGCCGGGGCGCCCGCAGCATACATGACAGCACGCAGTGTGGATTCCAATCCTGCCTCCTTAGGACAGGAAACAGAACTGGCAAACTGGGGGTGTTCCCTCCTTTTAAAGCAGTTGTGGCATTCTGTTTCCTGTCCTGGATGGGGGCGGTGTCTCTCCACTGGTGCTGTCATAGGCGAAAGAGAAAAATAAGATACAAACTGTGTCAAAAAAGCAATTTTTTGTCATCTTACAACACAGTGCAACACCAAGCAATCATATAGGCCTATTCCCCCCAAAATAATACCAATCTAACGTCACCTCATCCTGCAAAAAATGATACCCTACCTAAGACATTCGCAAAAAAAATAAATTATAGCTCTCAGACTATTGAGACACTAAAATATGATTTTTGTTTCAAAAAGGCTTTTATTGTGTTAAATAAAAAAAGTATAGATATCACATGACCTAACCCCTCAGATGAACACCGTAAAAAAATAAAATAAAAACTGTGTCAAAAGCCATTTTTTGTCACCTTATATCACAAAGTGCAATATCAAGCGATCAAAAAGTTATATGCACCCCAATCACCCCGTCCTCTCATAACTATAAAATGATATCCTACCTGATATCCTACCCACCCAAAAAATTTAAAAACTATAGCTCTCAGACTGGTAAAAATAGAGGGCTTAACAAAAATAGGTTCAGACTGACAGTGCACTTTCTTATTGCCATAGGGGGAGCCACGCACCGAAGCTGTGGAAGAAACTGTCGGAAGCCGGCCTTCACGAGTAGCGCAACCTGGAATGCCCATTGTTTGCCAACTACCAGCTTTACCTGAAGGGTCATTTTAGCGATCCTACCGTTAGGCAGATGGTAATTTATCCCCCTTCTTCTTTCTTTTATTAATTGGTTAAAACGGTTCTAACATAGTAACATAGTATATAAGGCCGAAAAAAGACATATGTCCATCCAGTTAGACCTGTTTCCTGCAAGTTGATCCAGAGGAAGGCAAAAAACCCCTGTGAGGTAGAGCCAATTTTCCCCACTTAAGGGGAAAAAAATTCCTTCCCGACTCCAATCAGGCAATCAGAATAACTCCCTGGATCAACAACCTATCTCTAGTAGCCTGAAATATTATTACGCTCCAGAAATACATCCAGGCCCCTCTTGAATTCCTTTATTGTACTCACCACCTCCTCAGGCAGAGAGTTCCATAGTCTCACTGCTCTTACCGTGAAGAATCCTTTTCTATGTTTGTGTACAAACCTTTTTGATACCCTTTCAGGGTACTGTAGTTGCCCCATTCCAGTTATTACTTTAGTTGCCCTCCTCTGAACCCTCTCTAGCTCTGCTATGTCTGCCTTGTTCACAGGAGCTTAGAACTGTACACAGTACTCCATGTGTGGTCTGACTAGTGATTTATAAAGTGGTAAGACTATATTTTCATCACAGGCATCTATGCCCCTTTTGATGGAACCCATTATCCTATTGGCCTTAGCAGCACTGGTTTTTACAGCTTAGTTTGTTATTTATTAAAATTCCTAGATCCTTTTCCATGTCAGTGTTACTGAGTGTTTTACCATTTAGTATGTACGGGTGACTTGCATTATTCCTTCCCATGTGCATAACTTTACATTTGTCAGTGTTAAACCTCATCTGCCATTTCTCTGCCCAAGCCCCCAATCTATCCAGATCCCCTGTAGCAGAAAACTGTCCTCTTCTGTGTTAATTACTTTACACAGTTTAGTGTCATCTGCAAAAAAGTGATATTTTACTGTGCAAGCCTTCTACAAGATCATTAATAAATATATTGAAGAGAATAGGGCCCAATACTGACCCCTGAGGTACCCCACTAGTGACAGTGACCCAATCTGAGTGTGTACCGTTAATAACCACTCTCTGTTTTCTATTACTGAGCCAGTTACTTACCCACATACAGATATTTTCTCCTAGTCCAAGCGTTCTCATTTTATATACTAACCTTTTGTGTGGTACAGTGTCAAATGCTTTGGAGAAGTCCAGATATATGACATCCACTGATTCACCCCGGTCAAGTCTAGAACTTACCTCCTCATAGAAACTGATTAAATTAGTTTGACATGACCGATCCCTCATGAAGCCATGCTGAAATGGTGTAATTTGCTTATTTTCTGAAATATTCAGTTATATGACACGTATCAGCCAATCTAAGTTCACATTTAATTTGCCATAAATAGACTGTACCTACACTGGATGTCATGAAATGAAACAGATATAATATACCCGTGCGAAGCCGAGTCCTTCTGCTAGTCTCTTATATATATAAAAATGAATTTCTGCCTGTCTGTCTGTCTGTCTAGACGTTCTCTATGCACGACCAAACGACTGGATCGATCTTCACCAAATTTGGCACACGGGTACACCAGGGTACACACGGGAAGGTTTTAGACTAGGTCTCAGCTCTCTAGGACTTACCGTTTCCGAGATATTCCCAAAAAACAACATGCATCATAACCAGTACAAGGCAGCCGGCTTTCAATTCAAATCCAAACTGTCATTTACTGCTCCCTAGCTCCACAGGTAATCATGACAACTACCAGCCATGTTCACTGCTCTATATACACACACACAATATATACTTATACAGTGTATATATACACACACAATATATATACACACACAATATATAAACACACTATATATATATATATATATATATATATATATATATATATATATATATATACACACTAGCAGAAGGACCCGGCTTCGCACAGGTTTATTTCATCTATTATCATTTCATGTTTCCCTATGTCGTAAAAAGATATTGACAGAAACCCCCATAACAGTGACCTCCACAGGTGCGTGTATATACTGTGTGCGTGTATATACTGTGTGTATATATACTGTGTGTGTATATACATACTGTGTGTGTATATACATACTGTGTGTGTATATACATACTGTGTGTATATACATAGTGTGTGTATACTGTGTGTGTATATACTGTGTGTGTATATACTGTGTCTATATACTGTGTGCGCGTATATACTGTGTGTGTATATACTGTGTGTGTGTATATACTGTGGGTGTATGTATATACAGTGTGTGTGTGTATGTGTATATATATATATATATATATATATATATATATATATATATATATATATATATACTGTTGGGGAGATTTAACAAAACCGGTGCAAAGGTAAACTGGCTTAGTTGCCAATAACAACCAATCAGATTCTGCCTTTCATTTTCCAAAAGAGCTGTGAAAAATGAAAGGATGAATTTGATTGGTTGCTATGGGCAACAAAGTCAGTTTTCCTTTGCACCAGTTTTGATAAATCTTCCTCTGTGTATATATACTGTGTGTGTGTGTATATATATTCTGTGTGTGTGCGTATATACTGTGTATATATATATATATATATATATATATATATATACTGTGTGTGTATATATGTATATACTGTGTGTGTATATACGGTATGTGTTTATATTTTGTGTGTATATACTGTGTGTATATATATACTGTGTGTATATATATAGTGTGTATGCATGTACTGTGTGTGTGTATATGTATAAACTGTGTGTGTATATAATGTGCATGTGTATATACTGTGTGTGTATATACTGTGTGTATATATATATATATATATATATACTGTGTGTATATACTGTGTGTGTATATATATATATATATATATATTGTGTGTGTGTATATATTGTGTGTGTATATATACTGTGTGTATATATACTGTGTGTGTGTATATATATACTGTGTGTATATACTGTGTGTATATATACTGTGTGTATATTCTGTGTGTGTGTACTTTGTGTATATACTGTGTGTGTATATATACTGTGTGTGTGTATATATACTGTGTGTGTATATATACTGTGTGTGTATATATACTGTGTAAGTATATATTGTGTGTGTGTGTATATAGAGCAGTGAACATGGCTGGTAGTGGTCATGATTACCTGTGGAGCTAGGAAGCAGTAAATGACAGTTTGGATTTGAATTGAAAGCCGGCTGCCTTGTACTGGTTATGATGCATGTTGTTTTTTGGGAATATCTCGGAAACGGTAAGTCCTAGAGAGCTGAGACCTGGTCTAAAACCTTCCCGGACACCTGATGTACCCGTGTGCCAAATTTGGTGAAGATCGGTCCAGTCGTTTGGTCGTGCATAGAGAACGTCTAGACAGACAGACAGACAGAAATTCATTTTTATATATATAAGAGACTAGCAGAAGGACCCGGCTTCGCACGGGTATATTTCATTTTTTGTTGTGTAGTGGCCCCATAAAAATCACCATCCCATTCACCTCTGGAGGGGAGGGGGCGTGTCCTAACTGGAGGGGGCGTGTCTTTTTGAATAGCTCACTCTAAGAAAGCAGCACTGTTCTATCTGAATGTGAGCTGCAGGGAGAAAGTCACTATCATTCCCACCTCAGGAGGGGAGGGGCATGGTCTAACCGAATCAAAGACGTGGCCTTTCAACAGCTCACCCTAAGACAGCAGCACTATCTTCTCTGAGTGTGAGCTGTAGAGATAAAGTCACCGTCCCTCCCATCTCTGCAGCTGACAGAAGTTGATTTTTAACTTCATTTTTCACTGATTGCTTAGTGGGAGAGGGGGTGGCCTAACAGGATTGGGGGCGTGTCCTTTTAAACAGTTCACTGTAAGATAGCAGCACTGTTCTGTCTGAATGTGAGCTGCAGGGAGAAAATCACTGTCCCACATCTGGAGGGGGTGTGGCCTAACCAAATCAGAGGTGTGGCTTAGCTGGACTTGGTGGCAGTGTTTTAAGGGTGACTTGAATGGCCACCCTACTTGCCCCCTGAACTTTGACCTCCACAGCACTCCACTCCCTGTGTATATACTGTGTGTGTGTGTGTATATATACTGTGTGTGTGTATATATACTGTGTGTGTATATATATTTTGTGTGTGTATATACTGTGTGTGTGTACATACTGTGTGTGTATATACTGTGTGTGTATATACTGTTTGTGTGTGTATATATAGTGTGTGTGTATGTACTGTGTGTGTATATATACTGTGTGTATATATAGTGTGTGTATATACTGTGTGTATGTATATACTGTGTGTGTGTATATATATGTATAAACTGTGTGTGTATATAATGTGCATGTGTATATACTGTGTGTATATATACTGTGTGTATATATATTGTGTGTGTATATATACTGTGTGTATATTCTGTGTGTGTGTATATATACTGTGTGTATATATTGTGTGTGTGTGTATATATACTGTGTGTGTATATATACACTGTGTATATTCTGTGTGTGTGTGTACTTTGTGTGTATATATATATATAGTGTGTCTATATTTTGTGTTTTTATATATATTGTGTGTGTATATAAACTGTGTGTATATATACTGTGTGTGTGTATATATACTGTGTAAGCATATATTGTGTGTGTGTATATAGAGCAGTGAACATGGCTGGTAGTTGTCATGATTACCTGTGGAGCTAGGAAGCAGTAAATGACAGTTTGGATTTGAATTGAAAGCCGGCTGCCTTGTACTGGTTATGATGCATGTTGTTTTTTGGGAATATCTCAGGAACGGTAAGTCCTAGAGAGCTGAGACCTGGTCTAAAACCTTTCCGGACACCTGATGTACCCGTGTGCCAAATTTGGTGAAGATCGGTCCAGTCGTTTGGTCGTGCATAAAGAACGTCTAGACAGACAGATAGACAGACAGACAGACAGAAATTCATTTATATATATATATATATATATATATATATATATATATATATATATATATATATATATATATATACACACACACAGTATATACACACAAAGTACACACATACAGAATATACACACAGTATATACACACAGTATATATATAGAGATGAGCGAACACCTTGAAGTTCGGGTTCGAGAGGTTCGGCCGAACATCCGGAAAATGTCCGGGTTCTGGATCCGAACTCATCCCGAACTTTTTTCCGAACCCGAACCCCATAGAAGTCAATGGGGACCCGAACTTTTGGGCACTAAAAAGGCTGTAAAAGACACCCGGAAAGGGCTAGAGGGCTGCAAAAGGCAGCAAAATGTAGGTAAACCCCCTGCAAACAAATGTAGATAGGGAAATAATGAGTTAACATAAAATAAATAAAAATTAACCTAGATTGATTGGAGTGAGGTCCCATAGCAGAGAATCAGGCTTCAAGTCACCCACCACAGGAGAAAGCCCCAATTGGTTACTTTGACCCCTGCACCCAGACAAAGGAGAGTGGTCCCACAGCAGAGAATCAAGCATCATATCACCCACCACAGGAGAAGAAAACTTTGAGTAATTCAGGTCCCAGCACCCAGACAGAGGAGACATGTCAGATAGCACAAGCATTACATTTATATCACCCACCACAGGAGAAGGCCACTTTTAGTTACTTTGACCCCTGCACCCAGACAGAGGAGAGAGGTCCCACAGCAGAGAATCAGGCATCATATCACCCACCACAGGAGAAGGCCACTTTTAGTTACTTTGACCCCTGCACCCAGACAGAGGAGAGAGGTCCCACAGCAGAGAATCAGGCATCATATCACCCACCACAGGAGAAGGCCACTTTTAGTGATTTAGGCCCCAGCACCCAGACAGAGGAGAGAGGTCCCACAGCAGAGAATCAGGCATCATATCACCCACCACAGGAGAAGGCCACTTTTAGTTACTTTGACCCCTGCACCCAGACAGAGGAGAGAGGTCCCACAGCAGAGAATCAGGCATCATATCAACCACCACAGAAGAAAGCCCCATATAGTTACTTTGACCCCTGCACCCAGACGGAGGAGAGAGGTCCCACAGCATAGAATCAGGCATCATATCACCCACCACAGAAGAAAGCCCCATATAGTTACTTTGACCCCTGCACCCAGACAGAGGAGAGAGGTACCACACCGGAGAATCATTGCATCATATCAACCACCACAGAAGAAGGACACGTTCATTGACTTAGGCCCCAGCACCCAGACAGACAGAGGAGACAGATCACCAGCTTCTGGGTGAACAGTGTTTAACAGATGAGCATGGCCACTCAAAAGAACTCTATTCTGTTATAGAAGATTCCCAATCCCAACCACATAAAGATTTCATTAGTTCAGAACAAGTACAAGAAAAAACATGTATACCAGTCCACCCACCACAAGAGAAGGCCACATATAGTTACTTTGACCCCTGCACCCAGACGGAGGAGAGAGGTACCACACCGGAGAATCATTGCATCATTTCACCCACCACAGGAGAAGGCCGCATATAGTTACTTTGACCCCTGCACCCAGACGGAGGAGAGAGGTACCACACCGGAGAATCATTGCATCATATCACCCACCACAGGAGAAGGCCACATTCCTTGACTTCGGCCTTAGCACCCAGACAATTCACACATGTCAGATGGCACAAGCATTAGCTTTCTATCAACCACCACAGAAGAAGGCCACATTTGGTTACTTTGACCCCTGCACCCAGACGGAGGAGAGAGGTCCCACAGCAGAAAATCATTGCATCATATCACCCACCACAGGAGAAGGCCACATATAGTTACGTTGACCCCTGCACCCAGACGGAGGAGAGAGGTCCCACAGCAGAAAATCATTGCATCATATCACCCACCACAGGAGAAGGCCACATTTAGTTACTTTGACCCCTGCACCCAGACAGAGGAGAGAGGTTGCATGGCAGAGGTTACGGCTTCATTTCACCCACCAGTTTAACCGGCCACTTTCATCTATTTAGGCCCCGGCCAGCAGACAGAGGAGAGGTTCATTCAACTTTGGGTTGCACCCCAAGATCCTGGTTAATTTAAAAAAAATAATTATTCGATAAAGAAGTGGCACGGAGTACGAGACAACATGGTTTAGGGGAAGGCAATTATTAAGGACTACTCTGCAGAAGGGAGGGCCAGGTCCTGTGGGATCCATGCCTGGTTCATTTTTATGAACGTCAGCTTGTCCACGTTGGCTGTTGACAGGCGACTGCGTTTGTCAGTAATGACGCCCCCTGCCGTGCTGAATACACGTTCAGATAAAACGCTGGCCGCCGGGCAAGACAGCACCTCCAAGGCATAACATGCTAACTCTGGCCACGTGGACAATTTTTTTTTTTTAATCACGTAAAATTTTATTAAATTGTAAGATAAGAATAAATGTTCCATCGTCAATGGTACAATCCAAGGTAAGATAGTGAATGGACGGACGTGTCATTTACATAGGCTGTAATATAATACTCCAAACAGCTACAAGCAGCAGCATAATACAGAAAAAAATAAGGTCATTAATATCGCAGACGGACTAAGAGGACACATCCATACATATTGAGTTGTTACAGATAGACGAGTCTGCGTGTGTAGTCTGAAAACAATCAGTCAACTTAGAACTGAGTAAGTAAAAACAAAAAACAAAGCACAGGCAAAGGCGCAAGCAGCATCAGGGTGTAGGGCGATCAGAGTGTAACTTAAACTAAGCAGAGTATCAGTGAGTGTTAGAGGTCAGCGGAGTAAACAAAAGCAGAGCGAGGGAATACGATGGGGGCCGCTGATCCGGCGTATCAGCTAAGTTACATACCAAGGACTAGACAACCAAGCCGACCAAAGATTTGTAGCCATGAGTACATGAGCCGTTAAGAATCTATAATCATGCGGGAGAGCGTCCACATCAATAAAAAGTAAAGCCAACTCCGGGGATATGGCTCACGTGGACAATTTTGAAACCCAGAAGTTGAATGGGGCCGAACCATCCGTCAGTACGTGGAGGGATGTGCAGACGTACTGTTCAACCATGTTAGTGAAATGTTGCCTCCTGCTAACACGTTCCGCATCAGGTGGTGCATTTATCTGTGGCGTGGAGACTAAACTTTGCCACATTTCTGCCATGCTAACCCTGCCCTCAGAGGAGCTGGCCGTGACAAAGCTGCGTTGGCGACCCCTAGCGCCTCCTCTGCCTTGGCCTTCCACCTGTTCCCCTGTGACATTTGGGAATGCTCTCAGGAGCCCGTCTACCAGCGTGCGCTTGTACTCGCGCATCTTCCTATCACGCTCCAGTGCTGGAAGTAAAGTAGGCACATTGTCTTTGTACCTGGGATCAAGCAGGGTGGCCACCCAGTAGTCTGCACACGTTAAAATGTGGGCAACTCTGCTGTCGTTGCGCAGGCACTGCAGCATGTAGTCGCTCATGTGTGCCAGGCTCCCCAGAGTTAAGGACAAGCTGTCCTCTGTGGGGGGCGTATCGCCATCGTCCTCTATATCCCCCCAGCCACGCACCAGTGAGGTGCCTGAGCTGTGTTGGGTGACACCACGCTGTGAACCTGCTTCCTCCTCATCCTCCTCCACCTCCTCGTCCTCTGGTAGTGGGCCCTGGCTGGCCGCATTTGTACCTGCTCTCTGCTGTTGGAAAAGACCTCCCTCTGAGCCACTTCTAACAGACTGGCCTGACAGTGCTAAAAACGAACCCTCCTCCTCCTCCTCCTCTTCCCGGGCCACCTCCTCTTCCATCATAGCCCTAAGCGTTTTCTCAAGGAGACATAAAAGTGGTATTGTAAGACTGATAACGCTGTCATCGCCACTGGCCATGTTGGTGGAGTACTCGAAACAGCGCAAAAGGGCACACAGGTCTCGCATGGAGGCCCAATCACTGGTGGTAAAGTGGTGCTGTTCGGCAGTGCGACTGACCCGTGCGTGCTGCAGCTGAAACTCCACTATGGCCTGCTGCTGCTCGCACAGTCTCTCCAGCATGTGCAAGGTGGAGTTCCAACAGGTGGACACGTCGCATATTAGTCGGTGAGCCGGAAGGGCGAAGTTCCGCTGTAGAGCAGACAGGCGAGCAGCGGCAGGATGTGAACGCCGGAAGCGCGCACAGACGGCCCGCACTTTATGCAGCAGCTCTGACATGTCTGGGTAGTTGTGGAGGAACTTCTGCACCACCAAATTCAGCACATGCGCCAGGCAAGGGATGTGCGTCAAACCGGCTAGTACCAGAACTGCGATGAGATTTCGCCCATTATCACACACCACCAGGCCGGGCTTGAGGCCCACCGGCAGCAACCACTCGTCGGTCTGTTGCTCAATACCCCGCCACAACTCCTGCGCGGTGTGGGGCCTGTCCCCCAAACATAAGAGTTTCAGAATGGCCTGCTGACGTTTCCCCCGGGCTGTGCTGAAGTTGGTGGTGACAGTGTGTGGCTGACTGGATGAGCTGGTGGAAGCAGTGGAGGAGGAGGCCAAGTAGGAGGAGGAGGCTACAGGAGGCAAAGAATGATGCCCTGCGATCCTTGGCGGAGGAAGGACGTGCGCAAAGGAACTCTCCGCCTGGGGCCCAGCCGCCACTACATTTACCCAGTGTGCAGTTAGGGAGATATAGCGTCCCTGGCCGTGCTTACTGGTCCACGTATCTGTGGTTAGGTGGACCTTGCCACAAATGGCGTTGCGCAGTGCACACTTGATTTGATCAGATACTTGCTTGTGCAGGGAAGGCACGGCTGTCTTGGAGAAGTAGTGGCGGCTGGGAACAACATACTGTGGGACAGCCATGGCCATCAGCTGTTTGAAGCTGTCTGTGTCCACCAGCCTGAATGACAGCATTTCAAAGGCCAGTAGTTTAGAAATGCTGGCATTCAGGCCCAGGGCTCGAGGGTGGCTTGGTGAGAATTTACGCTTTCTCTCAAAGGTTTGTGAGATGGAGAGCTGAACGCTGCTGATGGGTGACAGGGTAGAGTTGCTTGGTGACGCAGTTGGTGGTGGTGGTGGTGTCGGTGGCACATCCTCTGTGTGGGGGTCGGCAGGTGGCAACATTCCTCCCGTGGCGGGGGCAGGGGCCGAGGCAGCAGCAGTAGAGTGGGCAGGGGGAGCCTGAGTGAGTTCCTTGTTTTTAAGGTGTTTACTCCACTGCAGTTCATGCTTTGCATGTAGATGCCTGGTCATGCAAGTTGTGCTGAGGTTCAGAACGTTAACGCCCCGCCTCAGGCTCTGATGGCACAGCGTGCAAATCACTCGGACCTTATCGTCAGCACATTGTTTGAAGAAGTGCCATGCCAGGGAACTCCTTGAAGTTGCCTTTGGGGTGCTGAGTCCCTGTTGGCGCTGGCCAGTAGCAGGCGAACTCTCGGGTCGGCGGCTGGTCTGCTTTTGCCCCCTGCTCTCTCTTTGGCTTCGCTGTTGTCTCGGTCTCACCACTGCCTCTTCCTGTGAACTATCCAAGTCAGCGGCACGACCTTCAGTCCATGTGGGGTCTAGGACCTCATCGTCCTCTGCATCGTCTTCCACCCAGTCTTCCTCCCTGACCTCCTCCTGTTCAGCCTGCACACTGCAGTAAGACGCGGCAGTAGGCACCTGTGTTTCGTCATCATCAGATACTGGATGACTCTGCTGAGTTGGTATTCCCATGTCCTCATCATCTGGAAACATAAGGGGTTGTGCGTCAGTGCATGGCATGTCTTCCACCACTGCGGAAGGGCTAGGTGGATGCCCTTGGGAAACCCTGCCAGCAGAGTCTTCAAACAGTATCAGAGACTGCTGCATATACCCTCAATTTGAAAAAAACAATTTTTTGCGGCTAACTAGAGATAAACCGGATGTATGAAATGCGTGCTTTCAGCAGGGCGATTATGCCAGTTAGTGAAATAGACCCTTTTATGGACAGAGGCGGAGTAGGCCCTTACACGGCGGTATAACAGATGTATGAAATAGCTGGTTTTACCTACTCAATGTTAACTATTTGAGTAATATACCCTTTTTATGAAAAAAACAAATTATTCCTGCTCCTGCAGTTCAAACAGGTATATGGAATAGCTGGTTTTTGGTATATAATTCTAAAAAACAGTGAAATATACCCTCAATTTGAAAAAAACAATTTTTTGCGGCTAACTAGAGATAAACCGGATGTATGAAATGCGTGCTTTCCGCATGGCGATTATGCCAGTTAGTGAAATAGACCCTTTTACGGACAGAGGCGAAGTAGGCCCTCACACGGCGGTATAACAGATGTATGAAATAGCTGGTTTTACCTACTCAATGTTAACTATTTGAGTAATATACCCTTTTTATGAAAAAACAAATTATTCCTGCTTCTGCAGTTCAAACAGGTATATGGAATAGCTGGTTTTTGGTATATAATTCTAAAAAACAGTGAAATATACCCTCTATGTGAAAAAAACAATTTTTGCCGGCTAACTAGAGATAAACCGGATGTATGAAATGCGTGCTTTCAGCAAGGCGATTATGCCAGTTAGTGAAATAGACCCTTTTACGGACAGAGGCGGAGTAGGCCCTCACACGGCGGTATAACAGATGTATGAAATAGCTGGTTTTAGCTATTCAAATGTTAACTATTTGAGTAATATAACCTTTTTATGAAAAAACTAATTATTCCTGCTCCTGCAGTTCAACCAGGTATATGGAATCGCTGGTTTTTGGTATATAATTCTAAAAAAAAGTGAAATATACCCTTTATGTGAAAAAAACTATTTCTGCCGGCTAACTACAGATAAACCGGATGTATGAAATGCGTGCTTTCAGCACGGCTATTATGCCAGTTAGTGAAATAGACACTTTTACGGACAGAGGCGGAGTAGGCCCTCAAACGGCGGTAAAAAAGATGTATGAAATAGCTGGTTTTAGCTATTCAATGTTAACTATTTGAGTAATATACACTTTTTATGGAAAAATCCTAGCCTAGCTGAAATGCCACTTTCATGGCATTTGAACTGAATTACTTTCAGTTTCCCCAGTAAAAAACAGATGAAAGAATCGTTGCTTTGTCACTAGGGGTGACTAAATAATCACAGCCAAACCCCTGATGGAGGATATGTATGAAAAAAAAGAATAGATTTGGGGATTGATGGACTTTGTGGCTGCATGTGCTGGCGCACCACAAGTCCCAAAATGGCCGCCGCCGATCACCACAGCCAAAGTGCCAGGAAAAAAAGGTCTGCCCAGCCAAAAAAATAGTGAGCAAGCCTGGAGCAGTGGGTGAACGAGTCACAGCTGTAGCTTAAACACTTCAGTTGACTGAAAAAATAACTTTTCCCTGCCTATCTCGCCCTAACCGAGCAGCTGCATCCTATCCCTATGCTGATCCAGAGCTGACTGCGCACGTCGCGACGTGACTCCAGCTTAAATAGCGGCTGGGTCACATGCTGCGCTTGGCCAATCACAGCCCTGCTTTTAGGCAGGGCTGTGACCGCCTCTTGGGTCAAAGAAGTATGAGGAAAGTTGATTGGCTGCTCTGCAGCAATTCAAAGCGCGCCATTAAAATGGCGAACTACGAACTCGAACCACGGACTTTTAAAAAAAGTTCGGAGTTCGGTCCGTGTCACGGACACCCCAAAATCCGGTACGGACCAGAACTTTGCAAGAACAGTTCGCTCATCTCTATATATATATACACACAAACAATATATACACACAGTATATATACATACACACAGTATATATACACACACACAATATATATACACACAGTATATATACACACACACAGTATATATATACACACACAGTATATACACAGGGAGTGGAGTGCTGTGGAGGTCAAAGTTCAGGGGGCAAGTAGGGTGGCCATTCAAGTCACTCTTAAAACCCTGCCACCAAGTCCAGCTAAGCTACACCTCTGATTTGGTTAGGCCACACCCCCTCCAGAGGTGGGACAGTGATTTTCTCCCTGCAGCTCACATTCAGACAGAACAGTGCTGCTGTCTTACAATGAACTGTTTAAAAGGACACACCCCCGATCCTGTTAGGCCACCCCCCTCCCACTAAGCAAACAGTGAAAAATGAAGTTAAAAATCAACTTCTGTCAGCTGCAGAGATGGGAGGGACGGTGACTTTATCTCTACAGCTCACACTCAGAGAAGATAGTGCTGCTGTCTTAGGGTGAGCTGTTGAAAGGCCACGTCTTTGATTCGGTTAGGCCATGCCCCTCCCCTCCTGAGGTGGGAATGATAGTGACTTTCTCCCTGCAGCTCACATTCAGATAGAACAGTGCTGCTTTCTTAGAGTGAGCTATTCAAAAGGACACGCCCCCTCCAGTTAGGACACGCCCCTTCCCCTCCTGAGGTGAATGGGATGGTGACTTTCTCCCTGCAGTTCACATTCAGACAGAACAGTGCTGCTGTCTTAGAGTGAGCTGTTCAAAAGGACACGCCCCCTCCAGTTAGGACACGCCCCCTCCCCTCCTGAGGTGGGGGTGACAGTGACTTTCTCCCTGCAGCTCAAATTCTGACAGAACAGTGCTGCTTTCTTAGAGTGAGCTGTTCAAAAGGACACGCCCCCTCCAGTTAGGACACGCCCCCTCCCCTCCAGACATGAATGGGATGGTGACTTTCTCCCTGCAGTTCACATTCAGACAGAACAGTGCTGCTGTCTTAGTGTGAGCTGTTCAAAAGGACACGCCCCCTCCAGTTAGGCCACGCCCCTTCCCCTCCTGAGGTGGGAGTGACAGTGACTTTCTCTCTGCAGCACACATTCACACAGAACAGTGTTGCTGTCTTAGAGTGAGCTGTTCAAAAGGACACGCCCCTCCAGTTAGGCCACGCCCCCTCCCCTCCAGAGGTGAATGGGATGGTGACTTTCTCCCTGCAGTTCACATTCAGACAGAACAGTGCTGCTGTCTTAGTGTGAGCTGTTCAAAAGGACACACCCCCTTCAGTTAGGCCACGCCCTTCCCCTCCTGAGGTGGGAGTGTCAGTGACTTTCTCTCTGCAGCACACATTCACACAGAACAGTGTTGCTGTCTTAGAGTGAGCTGTTCAAAAGGACACGCCCCCTCCAGTTAGGCCACGCCTCCCCTATCCTTCATATCTGTAAGAGCTCCTGGTTTGTCTGTGGATGAACCTCCGGCCGCCGGGCAACCATTTTAAACCCATCAGCGTGTATGCGTCTTCAGTGGTTGTCCGGCGGCCGGAGGTTCATCCACAGACAAACCAGGAGCTCTGCCATCCACTTGGTCACATGTCCCTCATCAGCCAATAGAAGATCGCAGGTCCTCCAGGTTGCCATAACAACTGATCATAGGTTTTAGCACTGCAAGGCTTTCCATTCATATCCACACTGCCATCCACATGGTCACATGTCCCTTATCAGCCAATAGAAGATCGCAGGTCCTCCAGGTTGCCATAACAACTGATCATAGGTTTCAGCAGGTCACAGCTACTGAAATATTCATTTATGTTTAAACCATGTTTATTGAAGTTTTACATGTTTAGAACAAGGTAATTCACATAATAAATTATTATAAATGAGCATAACAATTCAAAGGGAACACGCAGGTTCTCCCATAGTATTAAGACAGTTGACAAAAAAATCATTCAGATCCAAGAGATGTGATTCAGTACCAAGTACTGTGCATAAGGAGATATAATGGTCTGACGTCAACCAATGTATCACATGAGCAGTAGCGTTACAAAAAATAGCAGATGAAAGAATACTCGGTAGAGAGGAGAGAATAGAAAAAGAGAAGAAAGAAGGAAGGAAAGAAAAGATAGAGGGGAGAGAAGAAGGGGTAGGGTAGGAGGGCACTAGGACAGCAAATACTACGTCCAACCCTGGCAATATACACCAATGATTGGATGCTATGTAAGAACCTCTAAGGAGAGGTCAGCAGAGCAAGGAATTCCGGCGAGTTCAATGACTCAGACCAGCACGACCATAGGTTGTGACATTTGACAGAAGAGTTGGAGGCTTCTGCCAGTAGGTCCTCCATCCGTGCAATACACTGCATCTCCTGAAACCATTCCCCCATAGAGGGGACACGTGCCGAGCGCCAATGCCTAGGAATAACCGATCTAGCTGCAGTCACGAAGAAACGCAAGAGACTTTTCTTCTGGGACGCAATTGTACCCGGTAGGATGGAGAGTAGCGCCACCTTAGGGGATCCCACTACTGACTTCCCAGACACAAAGTGAAAGATCTTAAATACTTTTTACCAAAATGGCTTGAGCATGTCGCATTCCCACCATATGTGTATCATTGACCCTTGGGTTCGGCCGCATCTCCAGCATAAATGTGATACATTAGGGAATATCTTATGCAATTTCGTAGGGTATCGGTACCACCGTGAGATAATTTTGTAATTCTTCTCCTGAGCGGAGCACGCTATCGTTAGTTTATGAGAAAAGAGGAATGATTTCTGAAGCTCTGAAGAATCTAAACTAACTCCCAGTTCCCGTTCCCAACCCTTAACATAATCCGGGATTTTGAAAATGATCATCCAAAAGAATCTTATATAGTTGAGAAATTAAGTGCGCTGGGAAGAATCCTGCAAAAACAACTTCTCCGTGTCAGTCAGAGAGGCACTAAAGACCCGTATGTCCCGCCCTTGAGATGTACTTCAACCATGACAGCCTGGCCACGGGGCTTGTAGCCTTCATAGCCTCAAAGGTAGGGGGCCGGGCGCCTGAGAGAAGATGGAACATGCGAGGATCTCCATCAGCTCTGAGGCCTAAAAAAGAAACTTTTCCTGCACTTGCTAGGAATGCTGGATTGTTAAAAATCGGTGTCAACGGGCTAAGTCTCCTAGAGCATATATTGCGCCCTATTAAAAGGTCCCATATCTTAATCGTTTGATGGGTAAGATAATTCTGGCTAGTAAAATGAGGACGGAGCTCAGAAGCTACCCAGGGTACCAATTTCAGGGACATAGAATATAGAGATTGCTCCAAAGAAACCCATTGCTTGGTTTCCCCGTGGTATCGCCAGTCTAGAAGCCGGACCAGGGATGCCGCCCAGTGGTACATTCTGAGATCAGGAAGTCCAGCTCCACCAGACTGTTTGGGTCTAGTCAAAGTGGAAAGACTAATACGGGGGTGCAAGCGTCCCCAGACAAACCTCGTGAAGGCCGTTTTCAATTTCTTAAAAAAACAGGAGGGGAGTGACACCGGCACTGCCTGAAAGATATAGAGGAATTTTGGTAACACGTCCATTTTTAGTACATTTATTCTCCCAAACCACGATAGATTCTTTTTATTAAAAGCAGTTAACTCTTTCAGTGTTTGTTCAAGAAGGGGTAGATAGTTCAGCTTATATAGAGCATCACTATTCGCTGGTATTTGAATCCCTAAGTAGGATAGAGCAGTTTGTTGATGTCTAAAGGGGAAGAAGGAGAGAAGCCTAGAGAACTCTGCATGTGGGATGGTAATATTAAGCATTTCAGATTTCGAGTAGTTTACTTTAAAATTACTTAAATGTCCAAACCTCTCAAATTCAGCCATGATTGAGGGACACGATATCTGGGGTTGTGTGACATAGAGAAGCAGGTCATCTGTGTAAAGCGCAGTTTTAAATTGGGAGTCCTGAACCGACAAGCCATGTACGGATGGATTATTCCGAAGCGCTACTGCTAAATGTTCCATGACCAGTACGTATAGAATAGGAGATAGAGGGCACCCCTGATGAGTCCCATTACGTATTGGAAATGGAGTAGATAACAGGCCATTAACCCGGACCTTAGCTGTAGGTTCAGAATATAAAGCACGAATTCTATTCAAAAAGACGGGGCCAAGGCTGATTTGCCGCAGGGTGGCATCCAAAAACGACCAGTGGACCCTATCAAATGCCTTCTCGGCATCTACAGATAGCAGGCATAGAGGCGTATTCGTACTCTTAGCTACCATAGAAAGGATCAGGGTCTTGATGGTATTATCTCGTGCCTCGCGTCCCCTGACAAAGCCCACCTGGTCGCTGTGGATGACACCCGGCAGCAAAGGAGCTAACCGCTCTGCAAGGATTTTGGAGAATAACTTAAGATATATATTTATCAAGGATATTGGTCTAAAGTTGGACGATAAAGAGTGATCCTTACCAGGTTTGGGTACTACGCTGATGTGGGCTTCCAGAGATTGTTTAGGGAATGCCGTACCAAGACCCGCGGTATTGAATACTGTTGCGAGGAAGGGGCCAGGAGATCACAGAGCATGGGTGAACAGCCCTGTCTGAATGTTTCTCTGGGGCTTTATCATAGAAACTGATGTTATGTAATGTGAATATGACACTTTTTTTGGATATGTTCATGAGCTATATATTGAATGTTTTACACGTTTATAATATGTTAAATCCTATTCAGAAAGTAATGGGTTAATGCATGCACCTGTCACGTCATCATGATGTCACTGCCTGTTCACTATTTAATGTTTGACCATTTTCTGCACAAATTGCTTGAGAAAGGCTCTTGTATGAGCTGAAACGTTGCCATTGGGTGAATAAAAGAAGTGTTTTCTACAGAATTTCAGAGTGCTGCTCATTTTTCCGTTTTTTAAATTGCTATTGGTGAGTCTACCGATGCCTTGAGCTTGCACCTGATCACAGGCAATTCAGGTGGTGCTGCCTCACTTTTTGTATTTTTATACGCTAGACTAGAGGCTTAGCACACCATTTTTTCGTTTTTTTTCTGTTTGGGATCCCATTTGACCTGATTATCTAATTATGCTTTCACCTGATGAAATTTCCTACTGACATGAGACGGCTGAACGAATCTTACGTGGTATCCAGGGAGATGCATCATTTCTCAGCACGCCCTCCTCAAAAGAACTCAAAAGGAAACATGAGGTACTTTCAAAGAGATCCATTGCACTCAAACTGCACATGATGACGCTGGGTGAATACTATAGAAATCACAGAATACCAAGAGGCATGAGGTCGCACCTTCAGCCCAATCTTTTTATGGACAATGATGAGTTCTGTAAAATGTTTGAATTACTTTCCAACAAGTATTCTCTGGATTTTATTTTACTAAATATCGAACATTTGCAAAAGGAAGTATGTACTATTACCTGTGAAATAACGGATATTGCACAAAAAATCAGCTCTCTGATGGAGAAGGATGCATTTGAGCAATATATGGAGGGGTTAAAGGGAACCTGTCACCTCAAAATCGTGCTTTAAACAGTTAAAAGTACCTTATAGTGTCCACTAGTCTGGTTGTAATGCACTTTTTCTTCCTTTTCCTGGCTTTAGAGTCATGTAGAAAACGAAGTTTTATTCCTTTGCTGCCCCATGCTTCAAGTCATTCTTGAAGTCATGGGGGCAGCGGCCTCGGCGTATTCAAACTGTCATTTCCCCGCCTCCTGGCACCTTGATTGACGGCCTGTGCCGGGACCGCGCTCTAAGCCCGCATGCGCAGTAAAGGCTGTCTTGAGCGCGGTCCTGGCCTCCCGCGCGTACACATCGCCGTCTTGATTTCATCAAACAGCGCATGTGCCCGGCCACTGTCCGGATCACGTTCGCGACGCACAGTGGCCGGGCGCGTTGGGGAAGGAATGTCGGGCGCATGCGCTGTTTGATGAAATCAAGACGGCGATGTGTACGCGCGGGAGGCCGGGACCGCGCTCTAAGCCCGCATGCGCAGTAAAGGCCGGCTTGAGCGCGGTCCCGGCACAGGCCGTCAATCAAGGTGCCAGGAGGCAGGGAAATGACAGTTTGAATACGCCGAGGCCACTGCCCCCATGACTTCAAGAATGACTTGAAGCATGGGGCAGCAAAGGAATAAAACTTCGTTTTCTACATGACTCTAAAGCCAGGAAAAGGAAGAAAAAGTGCGTTACAACCAGACTAGTGGACACTATAAGGTACTTTTAACTGTTTAAAGCACGATTTTGAGGTGACAGGTTCCCTTTAAATGTCCATCTTTCTAAATTCCAAATGGAGTCTGAGGAAGTAAAAAGATCAAAATGGAATAGAGATACGGAGGACTACATGTTACATGTAACATTTGTTACATGGTGGCAGTGAGTCCCGGATACGAGCTTCGGTGTGTTGAGGGTACCCTCACCCCCCCTCATGACGAAACTGGGCAGTCCTGCACCGTCAGGGTAAGCTGAGTAGGGACTGTATAGGAGGCGTCGTAGCAGGCAGGTCAATATACAGGGTGAGACTTGAGGGTTATCGACCCAGTCTCCCTCCCTGCCTCTCCTCCCCACCCAACCTTAGATCTTAGGTAATTAGTCCCTCCTGAGGGGCTGGCTCGGGGCTCACTATCTTCTAACTTTGACCTGTTGACGTATACAGGTATTTTTAGTACATTGCTACTTGAGTGCACAATAGACTTTTAAAGCGTGTTCATTAAAGGTTATTTTTAGGCACTTGTTGCTTTCTCATTAATTTGCTTCTGATTTAAGGTGTCCCCTGTGGATAATTTCTGAACTTTGTACCCGTAAGGGTGATTAATTGCTGCCATTAATATTCGCAGGATTTTTACGAGTATTCGGCTCCAGCGGACAATATGGGGATAGGGCGATATTGTCGTTGGACGCAGCCAAAGCTTTTGATAGCATAGAATGGGGGTTTCTTTGGGAAACCTTGCTGAGTATGGGTTTTGGTCCTGCGTTTATTAATTGGGTGCAGATATTATATGCCTTCCCTAGAGCGTGTGTTAGGCTCGGTTCAGACTCTTGGCGCGCTTGTGAACAAGCGCCCGACGCGCGATCTAGTTTCGGTTTCGCATTGCGAATCCCGAAAATAGCGTCCCGATGCGCCGGGCTGATCGCCAAGAGAATACCCCCTATGGGGACACGCGATCAGCACCTTAAAAACGCTCATGCACTTAGTTTAGGCGTTGACTGCGTTTACAGCGCGATCTAACTGGCTGTAAACGGGCTCAAGTGAGAACCCACATGTCCCTAGGGATACATGGTTTTTCTGGAAGACCTGCAAAAGAAAAGACCAGTCGCTCGGTCTTACTGGAGAACAAGTTATAGGGTTTACAAACTATGGCGCAAAAAAGTGAGTTTGCGCACTTTGACTTTCTGAGCACCTGTCCTTGTACAGCATGGCGCAGGGGTTATATTGTCCGGCATGGTGTAACCTCCATACATTTTATGTACAGTATACAGTAATCCTTGCACTATACCGTACAATATACAGTATAATCCATACACCATGCTATACAATGTACATATAATCCATACACCATGCCGTACAATATACAGTATAATCCATACACCATGCCGTTCAATATAGTTCATACACACAGGATCGCAAGGAGTACGGGCAGAAGCACGTATTTCTGCTTATTTTAACTCCCTATGGTAATGGAGGGATCCTTCATGAAGCGAGTCTGCTTTGTGCCTTGCAATTACAATGACAAAGATATATCTATCTATCCATCTCACTCACTCACTCTCTCTCTCCATCTGTGTGTTTGTGTATATATATATATATATATATATATATATGTGTTAAGGCTGGTTACAGCCTGTATTTGTGGGAGGGGCTGCTGCCTTATAACCCGGGCGTTCTCTCTAGGAGGGGGTCGGTCTTCTCGTGCATTCGGACCTTCCAGGCTTAACGTCACTTCCGGCTTCCAGCCGGCCGGTGCAGGTCAGGGCAATGGCGGTCCCTGACCGCCTCCTGTGGTCGGTTCTGCAGCCGACCGCGGGTCGCACGGCCGCGGCACTACCGGTAGCGGATGCAGGTTGCTCACGGCCAGCTGGCACTTAGCAGGACGCGGATGATGCGCCGAGGGGAGGGGGGCCGCCAGGCCCCGCACGGTAAGGGGGGTGGTTCTTGGTTGGTGGGGACTCTCAGGGTCGCTGGATGGCAGAGCTGGGCACGGCGGGCAAGCACCACAAAGCTGCCCAGGCTCGCCCGCACGCTCAGCTCTGGTTTGTCTGGCCCAGCTTGCTAGCCATTGGCACTCCCCCGCCCGCCTAGCTGTCACCTAGAGCGGGAGTTCCTCAGTGTGTTCCCGCCAGCCTTCCTTCCGCTCCCCGGCTCCGGTGACCGGCCGGGTGGCGGACTCCGCAGTTGTCTTCACGGAGCAGCGCCCTACCTGCTAACGCTGATCCTCCCGGCGCCTCTCCACGACTCCTCACCGGCCACTCTCCACGCGGCATCAAGGCGCATCTGGCGAGGTAACAAGTGGCGTCCTCATCTGTCCGGGCCACTGCAGCACGGGCCGCCCTGCAGGCAGGGATCTCAGATACAGGAACGCACTCGCACTGCCAGGTGGCCGGCCCACTTCCTCCCCGCCGCGGTTATGCTTCAGGCAGGACAGGCATGGCGCCCGCGCAAGGCCGGCTCTTCTGGCATGACAGCACTGACAGGTGAGTAGCAAGCGTGGTCACGGGGGCGGCGCGATCCCGCAGCATTCGGAGGATCTCCGCATCAGCACGGGTTCCGAGTCCTGCACGGTGCTGGCCAGTCAGCGTTTCATTTCCTGCCGGGTTTCCTCGGCATCGCAAATCCAAAAAGCCGCCGGGCCACTGCGGCAGAAGCGTGGTGCTACGGTCAGGCCGTGCCGGTCGCGGCATGCTGGGCAGCATCCATCCCGGACATAGCAGAGCTGAACTTACTACGGGCAGGAGGAGCACTCTCCGCTCCAATTTTCCCAGCCACCGCTCGGCTCTGCTACCTCCGGGGGCCAGTTGCGATCCTGCTGCGTGCCTCCTCAGCCACATCCTGGTCCCTGGTGGCGGCCGTGCCATCGCCTACCTTCCATTCCCGCAGGATAGTGCTGATGCTCACCCCATGGGCACGCCGCCCACAAGTTATTTACTCATAAGGGGTCAGCTTCAGTTAATAAAAAAAAAAAAAAAAGAGGTGATTTCATCTGCGATGGGCAGAGAGACTCAGGTCCACGGATAGCGGAGCTGGGCGCGCAGGGCCGGCACCGCTTGCCGCCTGCGACGGGGGTCCTGCCGCGCGCTCAGCTCTGCTGCTTCTTGGTTCTCTCTTTTGTTTGGTGCTTTACGTCTACTTACGTGGCTGCCTAAGGTCAAAATTTACCGTTGTTTCCTCTGTTAAGTTGACACCAGATAATGCGGGCCAGGCCGAATATCCCCGCTGCTTCGGGACATGTTCCAGGTGATTCCAGATCCCGCTCCACCATGAAAGGCCGGGCACCACATGGCTTCGCTGCCTGATCCATCGGCCGGCCTTCACCATCATACCAGGTGAGCCTCAATCTGTGTTAACCCGTGTTAATAGTCAATGGTTGCCTGAATCGCTCAGGTCCATGTATTATTTACGCTCAACTGCCCGAATCGCTCAGGTTCATATATCAGTCACGCATAGCTGCTTGCATCATTCAGGTTCACGTATTATTCACGTATAGTTGCCTGAACCGCCCAGGTTCACTTATTATTCACACGTAGTTGCCGAATCGCGCAGGTGCAGGCATTATTCACCTACAACTGCCTGAATCACGCAGGTTCACATTCCATTCATGTACAGCGGTCTGAGTCGCCCAGGTCCATGTAGCTTTCACGTAGAGTTGCCTGAATCGCTCAGGTTCACGTATCATTCAAGCATAGTTGAGTGAATTGCTCAGGTTGACGTATCATTCACGTAGAGTTGCCCGATTCGCTCAGGTTCACGTATCATTCGCGCATAGTTGCCTGAATCGCTCAGGTTCATGTAGCATTCATGTACAATCGCGTAAATCGCTCAGGTCCACGTATCATCCATGCATAACTGCCCGAGTTACTCAGGTTCACATATCAGTCGCGTTCAGTTGCCTGAATCGCTCTGGTTCATGTGTCATTTACGTATAGTTGCCTGAATCGCCCAGGTCCATGCTTCATCCATGTACAACTGCCCGAATCGCTCGGGTTCATATCAGTCATGCATAGCTACTGAATAGTTCGGTTTTCATTCCAGCATAGTTGCCCCGGGTATAAACGCCCGAACCGCACAGGCCCCATTCACGTGGACTTGCCTGAATCGCTTCATGTTCACGACATCCATGTGCAGTGCCTGAATCGCCAGGAAGTTCATATCACTTCACTCATAGTTACCTGAATCGCTCAGGTCCATGTATCACCCAGACACCAAGCCGAATCACCTGGGTACTATCTATGTACAATTGCCTGAATCGCTCAGGTTCATGTATCATTCACGCATAACTGCCTGAATCGCTCAGGTTCATGTATCATTCACGCATAACTGCCTGAATCGCTCAGGTTCATGTATCATTCACGTATAACTGCCTGAATCGCTCAGGTTCATGTATCAGTCGCTGCTCAGTTTCCTGAGATCGCTCTGGTTCACTGCACCTCTTGTTAACCATTTTACGTGCCTGTGCGCTGCGCGCATAGTCGCCTGAATCGCCCAGGTCCACGCTTCATCCATATAACAACCTGTCCGAATCGCTCGGGTTCATATCAGTCATGCATAGCTACTGAATATTTCGGTTTTCATTCCAGCATAGTTGCCCCGGGTATAAACGCCCGAACCGCACAGGCCCCATTCACGTGGACTTGCCTGAATCGCTCATGTTCACTTATCATCCATGTGCAGCTGCCTGAATCGCTCAGGTTCACATATCAGTCACGCATAGTTACCTGAATCGCTCAGGTCCATGTATTACCCAGGTATCAATGTCCGAATCACTCGGGCACCATTCATGTACAATTGCCTGAATCGCTCAGGTTCATGTATTATTCACGTATAGTTGCCTGAATCGCTCAGGTTCATGTTTTATTCACGCATAGTTGCCTGAATCGCTCAGGTCATGTATCATACATGTATAGTTGCCTGAATCGCTCAGGTTCACATACCAAAGCCGCTTTCCATAGTCACTCGCAGAGAGACCCAGGAACTGGAACTTCCAGATATCGGCAGGCGACATGGCCTCTTGCCTGAGAAATAATTGAAGAGACGCGCTGTCACACAGGCGCACTGGCAGAGGCACTGAAGCGCACATGCGCTGTCTTCCTGTCCTCTGCCAGTGCGCCTGTGTGACAGCGCGTCTCTTCAATTATTACTCAGGAAAGAGGAGTGCATAAATTATATAAGAGGAGGCACTGGGTGAGAGGGGGAGGCTTGCCCAGCAAGACTGCGCTTCTCTCCTCACCTTGCGGGTCAGATCACGATCCGGGATATATTCTTTCACATGCTGGCGTCCGGGAGCTGCTATCTAATAGCAGGAGATTTGGCTGGACTGGATTTTTGACACTATGTCCCATTTGAAGCCCCCCTGATGCACCCATAGAGCAGTTTACGACCACATTGTTTTTGTTTCAGTTTTACATAATAAAGCATTTTTGAAATAAATTATTTTTTATTGTCTCCACATTCTAAAAGCCATAGGTTTTTTATTTTTTGGGCGATTGTCCTATGAAGGGGCTCATTTTTTGCGGGATGAGATGGAGGTTTGATTGGTACTATTTTGGGGTGCATTTGACTTTTTTATTGCTTGCTATCACACTTTTTGTGATGCAAGGTGACAAAAAAATGGCTTTTTGACAAAGTTTTTATTTTATTTTTTTTTACAGGGTTCACTTGAGGGGTTAGGTCATGTGGTATTTTTATAGAGCAGGTTCTTACGGACGTGGAGATACCTAATATGTCTACTTTTTTTTATTTTTTACATTTAACACTAAAAAGCATTTTTGAAACAAAAAAATCATGTTTTAGTCTGGGAGCCATAGTTTTTTTATTTTTTGAATAATTGTTTTAGTTAGGGGCTCATTTTTTGCGGGACGAGATAGCGGTTTGATTGGTACTATTTTGGGAGGCATACGCCTTTTTGATCGCTTTGTATTAAACTTTTAGTGATGTAAGGTGCTAAAAAATGGCTTATTTACACCATTTTTTGGTTTTTTTTTATGGCGTTCACCTGAGAGGTTCGGTCATGTGATATTTTTATAGAGGAGGTTTTTACGGACGCGGTGATACCTAATATGTATAGTGTATTTAATTTTTTTTTAATTTTTATTCAGTGATATGTTTTGGGGTTTTTTTTTCACTTTCTTTCACTTTTTCACTTTTTTTTGACCCAGATCCACTTGGTTCTTGTAGATCCAGTGGATCTGGGTCTATAAAATACAGTAAGTACACTATATAGTGTACTTACTGTATTTTTTTACTTTGAAAGGTCTGAATAAACCTGCCTATAGCAGGTCTATTCAGGCTTCAGTACCATGGAGAGAGCAGGAGCTTCTGTAAGCGTCCAATCTCCATGGTAACCATCACTCGCTGCCAGAACTGAGCAGCGGGTGATGGGGAGGGAGGGGGGCTCCCTCCCTCTGCGATCCCACCCTGTCAGGGGGCTGCAAAGGCACAGCAGCCCCCCGATGGGAGAGGGAGGGAGCTCCCTCCCTGTTAACCCCTTCCATACAGCGGTCCGTACGGACCCGCGGTATGGAAGGGGTTAAACTGCTGACATCTGCAGCACAGATGTCAGCAGTTTATAGCAGGGGGTTAGCAATGTGCCGACCCCCTGCTATACCCACTAGACACCAGGAAAAGCTTTTCAAAGGAGGCGGACGGGGGATCGCAATTGCGATCCCGCCTGCCGCACCGCCCGCCTCCCGCAGCATCACCGCCCGCAATTCCCTCCCCCCCCTGCACCGCTCGGGGGCACACTAATATGGCGGGGGGCAGGGGGGAGGTACAATTTACACATTTGGGGCATGTTTAGGTCTCTGATCCCCGTGGTCACAGACCGCAGGGATCAGAGACCGCAGAAAGCGCAGCAAACCGCAGGTCTGAATTGACCTGCGGTTTGCTGCGATCGCTGACATGGGGGGGTATTGAGTAGGGAGGCGCGAGACAGTCAGATGTGCGAACTGTGTCGGCCGCCTGGGCACCACTGCAGCGATCCTAAGTGCTTGAATTATCTATGTAAAAGAAGCCCGAATTTACTAACTATTGCGGCGCAGTCTCCCTCAGTTCCTCCATGCTCCTCCTGCATCCTTCATTCATAAAGTGGGCGGAGCAAGAGGCGGGACAGGGGGCGCATGGAGGGACTGAGCGCTCAAGCTAATAGAGACTGCGTTGCAATAGTTAGTAAATTCGGGCTACTTTTACATAGATTAGGTTGACTGTAAAGCGTTTCCATAAATACTGTATAGGAGCTGAGGGTCCGGAACTTCCAGTATCGGCAGCGACATGGCCCCGCCGCAGTTGCCGGCCCCCAGCTCCTCCTTCCAGTCCCTCTCCGCTGATACATCGCAGCCTGCGATGCTCCAGCATTGCAGGCTGCGATGTCAAAGTGTCAGCAAAAATAGGTGGCGGAACGCCGTTCCAGTGCGTTCCGCCAGAAAAAAAGCCATATATATATATATATATATATATATATATACGCAAAAATGAGCAGCACTCCGAAATTCTGTAGAAAACACTTCTTTTATTCACCCAATGGCAACGTTTCAGCTCATACAAGAGCCTTTCTTAAGCAATTTGTGCAGAAAATGGTCAAACATTAAATAGTGAACAGGCAGTGACATAATGATGACGTGACAGGTGCATGCATTAACCCATTACTTTCTGAATAGGATTTAATATATTATAAACGTGTAAAACATTCAATATATAGCTCATGAACATATCCAAAAAAAGTGTCATATTCACATTACATAACATCAGTTTCTATGATAATGCATATCTTGTGATAAAGTGCCAGTCATGCAACAGTGTATTAAGGGGAAATTTCTTCCATACCATATATAGTTAAAAACAATTACCCATGTAACCCGCCGGGTGCTGACGTGCCCCAATCAACGTCCACACCTGGGGAAGGATACACCCACCAACCTTCAGGAACACGATCACTAAAGTCGCCATAACGGCGTATGGTACGTGAATCCGCGCAGGCTCCCGGCCGTGAAGTCTCGCGATGTTGTGCGCGATAGCCTGTGCACTGTGGATCTCCCAATGCTCAACCCACCATATTGGAAGTGGGAATGCCAGTACATCAACGCGCAAGTCCATCTGATGTCATCTCTGGCAACACCTCCATGGGGGTGGTCTCTTTCATACACAACAATCACAATGAGTTACCTGATAGGCGCCTGTTCACACTTAGTAGCCTTGTATATCAGCCGCTTTTTGTGTGCAGGTGCATAATCGTGCAACTTCGGTAATACTGAAGTGCACTGATCAATGCCGTTCTCGCCCGTAACTCGAGGGTTCTCCTCATACGTGCAAGACACACAAATCGGAAAAACACAAAAACAAAGCGAAACAGAAGAACAGCCATAATACGGAGCAAGAGATTATTATATTATATGGATCGTGTCAATCTGGGCTGTTGGCGCATCATCCCCAAATGTAGATCATAAATCAGAGCACGCCGGTCCCCTGCAGGAGAGAACAAAGAGAAAATAATCAATTATTAAATTACTGCCGTAATTTTGTTCATACATTTTATACATTTCTGTACAAACCCTACTCAGACAATACGTGTCTGAACAAAGTGGCCCTGGGCAAACATCAAAACATCAGTACACCCCAAGTTTATATTCAACATTAAGCCCATTGGGGGTCAGTGTATTTAACCTATGGATCCACTCCATTTCTTTTTTCTTTAAAAGTTTAATTCTATCACCCCCTCTCCTTGGCATGGGGACCCAAATCAATGATCCAGCATCGTAAATCCTTTTCCACATGATTACATTCACTAAAGTGCCTGGAAACGGGTAAATCAAGTCTCGCCTTCCGAATGGAATTACGGTGATTATTCAGGCGAGTTTTTAGGTCGGTGGAAGTCTCTCCCAGGTACAGGACCTTACAAGGGCACGATAGTACATATATGACGTGGTCAGAATTGCAAGTAAGGGTCCTTTCACACTAGCGTTTTTGCTTTCCGTCCTAGAGATCCGTCCTCGGGTCTCTAGGACTGAAAGATACTGATCAGGATTCTCCTAATGCATTCTGAATGGAGAGAAATCCGTTCAGGATGCATCAGGATGTCTTCAGTTCAGTACTGAGGCGTTTTTTGGACGCAGCAAATACCGCAGCATGCTGCGCTTTTTGCTCCGGCCAAAAATCCTGAAAGCATACCTGAAGGACGGATCCGGAATGAATGCCCATTGAAAGGCATTAGTCCGGATCCGGCCTTATGCTAAACGTCGTTTCGGCGCATCGCCGGATCCGACGTTTAGCTTTTGTCAATGGTTGCTATGGCAGCCAGGACGCTAAAGTCCTGGTTGTCATAGTAAAGTGTAGTGGGGAGCGGGGGGAGATCAATACTCACAATACCGCGGAGCTGCCGGGACTGCCGGGCACTTCAGAGTGACGTCAGGGCCCGCGCAGCTCGAGATCACGTGACCGCATGCGGTCACGTGATCGCAAGCTGCGCGGGCCCTGACGTCACTCTCAAGCGCCCCGGCAGCCCCGCGGTATGTGAGTATTTATCTCCCCCCGCTCCCCACTCTTACTATGGCAACCAGGACGTTAGTAGCGTCCTGGCTGCCATAGTAACACTGAAAGCATTTTGAAGACTGATCAGTCCTCAAATGCTTTCAGTTCACTTGCGTTGTGCCGGATCCGGCGTGCACTTCCGGCGACGGAAGTGCACGCCGGATCTTCACAACGCAAGTGTGAAAGAGGCCTAAGGTGAAATTTTATAGGGAAGGAAACCTTGGTCCCGGGGTGCGTAAATTCCTTACTTTTGCAAATATACCTGCAATTTACGCATCCCAGACACGGAAAACAACCCGTGCTCGGTTGTCCAAAGGTAGATTGCATATATGTCTTTTTAGGACCGATGTCTGCCTTGATCAATTGGTCTTTTAAATTTCTGGCTCTGCGATAGGAGAGTAGGGGGGGGTTGCTAAATTCCGGTATTCCACCCAGAGATTTAGTGAGTATGGGCCAATGGTGTTTGATAATGTTACCAATCTCCTTGCTTTTTTCAGTATATGTTGAAATGAAGGGAATGCGACTCATATGTTTTTCTTGTCTACTTCCCTCTAATGCACGTGTTCTGTCCAACTTTGTCACTCTCTCCCTGTGCATTTTAAGTAATTTTCGTGGATAGCCACGTTCCCTGAACCTGGCAGTCATCATTGTCAAGGATTTCTCCAGTTCCTCATCCGTGGAGACAATCCTTTTAGCCCTCAGCATCTGTGAATATGGGAGTGCACGCACCATATTCCTTGGATGATGAGAGCTGTACATCAAGGTTGTATTTTTGTCTGTGGGTTTCACATATAACCTGGTTTGAAAACCATCATTTGTCCACAACACCTCCGTATCCAGAAATTGGAGGTTAGTGGCAGAATATACTAAAGTGAATTGCAGTGAATCATATACAGAATTTAAAAACCTGTGAAAATCCATCAACTGGTCAACCTGACCTGTCCAAATGAGGAAGACGTTGTCTATGTATCTCCACCAGGCAAGTACATGCCTGAAATGGTGGGACACATAGACGACGTCTTCCTCAAAGCATCGCATAAAGACATTAGCATAAGTGGGGGCCATGTTCGACCCCATGGCCACACCCATTTTCTGCATATAATAGGTGTCCTGGAAGAGAAAGTAGTTATACTCTAAAATGATGCGTAGCAGGTTCACAATGAATTTGATTGCCATGGGGGAAATGGAGGATGTACACAGCATGCACTCAACCGCTGTGAGGCCTTTGTCATGTTCAATGGACGTATACAATGACGTAACGTCAAAGGAGGCCAAGATAACATTTTGATATCCAGATGTATTTAAAGCCTGTAATTTAATCAATATAATCTGAGGTGTCTCGTATATACAATCTCGCTTCCGTTGCATGTCTTCATAAGATTCTATCTAGGAAAATAGAGGGATGACTAAAAATGGAGTCAGAACCTGAAACAATAGGCCGTCCGGGGGTGATCAATGAGGGACTTATGTATCTTCGGAAGTATATATAATACAGGAGTCACAGGATGTGTGACAGTCAAATATTCAACTATTCCCTCATTGATCACCCCGGACAGCTCTGCCTCCTGGAGACAATAGCAATTTTATATTTAGGGTCACCAGCAAGTTTTTCATATACCTCTATGTCTGATAGTTGACGCATGACTTCCGCCACATATTTTGATTTATCCATAATGACTACGGCACCCCCCTTGTCCGCAGGCTTTAGGACAAGGGAGGTGTCGCTCCTCAATATCCGAAGCGCCTCAACCTCCGCTGTGGTGAGGTTTGGGTGCTGGAATTCAACATCTGTAGTGACATTTTTTAAGGAATTTATATCAGCAGTAACATTTCTGATAAATGCATCAATACTAGGTTCATTCACAACCGGATTGAACCTGCTTTTTTGTTGCAGGGACAGTCCTTCCATTGTGAATTCACCAATGATGGATTCTTTAACAAATATTTTATCTCTAAACCAAACTTTTAGCTTAATCGAGCGAAAAAAATTGGACAAATCACAATCAATCATAGGCCAATCCACCTGTGAATTGGGACAAAATGAAAAACCTTTGGATAATAAACTCACTTGAGAAGATGTAAGGTCCTTAGGCTGGGGTCACACTTGCGCGTATCAGAAACGCGCGTATGACGCGCGTTTCTTGATGCACGTTTTTCTAACTATGAAACGCGCGTGTAACGCGCGTTCCTATTAAAGACTGTTATGGGAACGCGCGTTAAACGCCCCAAAAGAAGCTCAAGACCTTTTTTGAGCGTAGGGCGTTTTACAGCGCGTTCAAACGCGCTGTAAAACGCTCAAGTGAGAACCAGTCCCATAGGGATACATTAGTTTTCATGTGTTGTGCGTTTTACAGCGCGTAAAAACGCGCTGTAAAACGTGCAAGTGTGACCCTAGCATTAGAAGAAAGATTGACCACATTTATTTCCTTAGAGTCCTCTGTCCCTTGGATGTATGCTTCTTGGAGCTTTGAGGCTTTGTGGGTTCGTCGGTGCCGCTGGCCACCTCTTCTGGTTCTCCACTTTTTGTGGGCGGTGCATTGGAGGTGTTCCCTAAAAAAAACTTCTGATGGCTGTGTCGTAGGTGATACAGGTGGTCTCCTCCTTTTCTTATTGTTATTATTACTTTCCTTTATATTACGCCTGAGTCGAATCTCCTTATGCCAGATATAGATTGCTCCTCTTCTATAGTCCTCCGTATCTCTATTCCATTTTGATCTTTTTACTTCCTCAGACTCCATTTGGAATTTAGAAAGATGGACATTTAACCCCTCCATATATTGCTCAAATGCATCCTTCTCCATCAGAGAGCTGATTTTTTGTGCAATGTCCGTTATTTCACAGGTAATAGTACATACTTCCTTTTGCAAATGTTCGATATTTAGTAAAATAAAATCTAGAGAATACTTGTTGGAAAGTAATTCAAACCTTTTACAGAACTCATCATTGTCCATAAAAAGATTGGGCTGAAGGTGCGACCTCATGCCTCTTGGTATTCTGTGATTTCTATAGTATTCACCCAGCGTCATCATGTGCAGTTTGAGTGCAATGGATCTCTTTGAAAGTACCTCATGTTTCCTTTTGAGTTCTTTTGAGGAGGGCGTGCTGAGAAATGATGCATCTCCCTGGATACCACGTAAGATTCGTTCAGCCGTCTCATGTGAGTAGGAAATTTCATCAGGTGAAAGCATAATTAGATAATCAGGTCAAATGGGATCCCAAACAGAAAAAAAATGAAAAAATGGTGTCCTAAGCCTCTAGTCTAGCGTATAAAAATACAAAAAGTGAGGCAGCACCACCTGAATAGCCTGTGATCAGGTGCAAGCTCAAGGCATCGGTAGACTCACCAATAGCAATTTAAAAAAACGGAAAAATGAGCAGCACTCAAATTCTGTAGAAAACACTTCTTTTATTCACCCAATGGCAACGTTTCAGCTCATACAAAAGCCTTTCTCAAGCAATTTGTGCAGAAAATGGTCAAACATTAAATAGTGAACAGGCAGTGACATCATGATGACGTGACAGGTGCATGCATTAACCCATTACTTTCTGAATAGGATTTAATATATTATAAACATGTAAAACATTCAATATATAGCTCATGAACATATCCAAAAAAGTGTCATATTCACATTACATAACATCAGTTTCTATGATAAAGCCCCAGAGAAACATTCAGACAGGGCTGTTCACCCATGCTCAAGTCCAGTATTTCTGACATGCTCATGTCCAGGGATTCTATTTAATCTGGTTGCTGGACTTGGGTGTGTCTCACTATGGAGAGAGAGTGGACTTACACAGAGGCCTAGTGCAGAGGCTCTGTGCGAGTGGTGTCAGCTGGGTTTGTTGAGGGACCACGGGGCTACGTGATAGCCGGAGTTTGGGGGAACCACGCAACGCCTGCAGTGAGAAGGTTGCATGGCCAGAGTCCGACGGACTCACTTTTTTTCACTATTTGGAGTGCTGTCCTATTTTTCTGCGTGTATTTTTGGGCTACGGAGCTCAGACCCATTGGGACATTGCACCCGTTCATTTACTTGGATCCGGTGCCGCCTTTTCTTCCTTCATATATGTATATATTTCTATTTTTTTTCTTTTTTTTTTTACAACATATAACATGGAGTTACATACAAATAAATATTATAAGGTCTGTATAATATAGAAAACATAGATACCAGGCGTGTGCGTTTCACAATTTGAAGACTGCACATGTCCACTGCTATAATAAATTATACATATTACTGTCCATGAATGTGAGCAAAAATAGGACATGCTGTATCCTTTCCGCAGGCTACAGAACTGCACCACAGATACGGACAGCACACGCTCTCTGCGGAACAGGTGTGGACCCATTCGTGCGGCCATCTGAATGGGCCATAACTGTCATATATTCTAATCATTGGTCAGATGGGCTATTACACATTGTCAATTGGTCTGAATGGACAGATGTTGGTCAGATATCTGTTTTGTGCAATACAGAGGCTGCTAGCCGTTGCGGAAACCGAACCATCCCAGAAATCACCATACAACTAGCGTATGACACTGCTGGTCCTGCATGCTGTGTGTCCTCTGTAACATGGAGAGGAGAAAATCCCATCACTCGTCCCCATACAGGACTGCAAACTGCCCGAGAAGAGTTCTACTGCATGCCAGGTTTTTTGGCTAATACGTTGCCAAAAAAAAACCCGGAAGCAATGTGATGGTACAGTGCCTCTCTGGGATACTGTAATCTAGTTCTGTAAGGAGAAATGTCTGTAGACAACTTGTGCAGACAATACTTGAAGGATGCACTGCATGTGACAGGCTTGCATTCAGTAAGGACACAAACAGATCTCCTGACAGGAGTTTATAGCTACACCTGGCATATTAAAGGCAAACATACATATCAGTGGCGTATTATAATTGGGACGTTCAGGGTCGGCCGCCCCGGGCCCGACATCTCTGGGGGGGCCCAGCGCCGACTCCAATGCCCACATACTGCGGCGGGGCACAGGAGCGTATAGTTCCCTGCCCTGCTGCCTATCACTGCCACAGGCTTTAGGCCTAGTAGGCCTGAGGCCTATGTGGTGGTAGAAGCCCGGCGTGCGTGATAACATCATTGCGCGCCTAGTTTCTCCTTGGATACGGAACTGGCCACGTGCTTCCAGTCCTCTCCGAAGAGGTAGCTCTGCTTCTGTCTGGTCCGCATGTGGCTGCTTGTTTCACTGCCTCACCGGGCTAGTTGATGCGCGATCCCTGGTGAAAGGCATTTTGAGTCTTCCGCTTGTGGTAGTATCCCCCATACTCGTTGACCCCTCAACGTGTGGTCTGTTCATGGGTCCGTGGTGTGTACCTCTTCCAGCGGTGGTGTGGTGATGTGCCATTGCTATGCAAGCAGTCCCGTAGCCGTGAGGGCTGGTTCGGCGCCTTCTGATTTTTGTTGGCTCCGTTCTTGCTACGGTTCCCTCGTCTCCTGCCATTCCCTCCTCTTGGACGTAGTGTTGGTGTGAGCTTTCCTATAGTCTCCTCTCCTTCCGCACTGGTTCCGTTCCGCCACCTGGTTCGGGCTGCTTTCTTCTGGAGGGTCAAACATCTGCAGTGGGTGCTTGGACTCTGTCCATGTCTGGGGACCTCCACCTGCGTTTTGCTATTTGCAAGGTGGTATGTCAGGCGCCGCACAGAGATCGCGTGTCCTGCCTTGGACCTCTCGCGTTCTGTTTCTGACTACCCTATCATCCGCTCCTCAGGGAGTGTGTGGTTGTTGCATCCAGGCTTCGCTTCCCTCGTTCACGCTAGCTGTTCTAGCTGTGTGCCCGTTTAGCGTGAATGCCGTGTTCGTCCTCCGCTTCGGCGAGAGATTGCATTTTCAGTTGTGGGCGGTGGTCCTCCAGTACTGTTATCTTCTCGGTGCGCTGACCTCGGCGCTTGGACCCAGATCACTACAATGGAGTCCTGCTGACTCTATCCTGGCCATTGTGGCCCCTCACTGGTGGGCTGTTGCCTCCGCTTCCTGTTCTGGTGATCCGTTCAATCGAGTCTGAGGTAGGGATTGTGATCACACCTTTTACCCATTTGTCTCGGGGTCGATTATTCTTTCCTTGACTGCCGTTGCTCTGCAACCGCTCTTGCCTGTTGCCCTACGGTTTGCTACGTTACATTCTGCAGCGAGGCCATCCACATCCCTTCCTGTTGTTCCGGCTTGGGGGGCTACTCTGCGGGCTGAAGTTGCCTTAGGATCTACCTACCATATTGCCTCCCTTGTGGGGTGGTAGGACTCTTCCTCCGGTGGCACCACCTGCGCCATCTTGGCCTCTCTTGTCTGGCGTCTGTCGGACGCTGGGCGGACCTCTTCGGTTCCTTCTGTCTGCTCTTCGGTTCCCCCGTTTCCTGCGGGTATGGGGTGCCGTTGCTCATGGTCCACGAGACCAGCCTTGCTGGACTTCTCTACCTGTGCTCCTCATCTGCACCAGTTCCCGTTCCATATCCAGCGGCTGCTGTTTTTTTTTGCACTCGTTCCTCCACCAGCGGTAGTCCGTTTTTTTCTCTGCCCTTCAGCGGTCGCTTCTAATTGCTGGCTGACATGCTGATTCCATGTTCTGGAACGGTCTGGTTCTATCTCGGCATTTTATATATATAAGAGACTAGCAGAAGGACCCGGCTTCGCACGGGTATATTTCATTTATTATCATTTCATGCTTCCGTATGTGGTAAAAAGATATTGGAAGTATCCCCCATAACTGTGACCTCTACAGCACCCTGCCCCACTGTCTGCTGAGCTGTGTATCTAATCCTGTCCTGTGTGATACTGTCTGCTGAGCTGTGTATCTAATCCTATCCTGTCTGCTGAGCTGTGTACCTGTCTTTTTGAACAGCTCACTCTAAGACAGCAGCACTGTTCTGTCTGAGTGTGAGCTGCAGGGAGAAAGTCACCGTCCCTCCCACCTCTGCAGCTGACAGAAGTTGATTTTTAACTTCATTTTGTCAATCTCCGTCGGCTGTGGAGGGGAGGGGGTGTGGCCTAAATTTATCGGGGGTGTGGCTTAGAAGACCTAGAAGTTGATTTTTAACTTTATTTTTTCCAATCCCTGTATGCATATAGTGTGTGTATATACTTTGTGTATATATACTGTGTGTGTATATACTGTGTGTCAATATACTGTGTGTGTATATATAATGTTTGTGTGTGTATATATACTGTGCGTGTGTATATATATACTGTTTGTGTGTATATATACTGTTTGTGTATATACTGTGTGTGTATATGCTGTGTGTGTATGTATATACATACACACACAGTTTATACATATATATATACACACACACAGTATATACATACACACAGTATATACACACACTATATATACACACAGTATATATACACACACAGTACATACACACACACTATATATACACAAACACAAACAGTATATACACACACAGTATATACACACACAGTATATATATATACACACACAGTATGTACACACACACAGTATATACACACACACAAAATATATATACACACACAGTATATATACACACACACACAGTATATACACAGGGAGTGGAGTGCTGTGGAGGTCAAAGTTCAGGGGGCAAGTAGGGTGGCCATTCAAGTCACCCTTAAAACCCTGCCACCAAGTCCAGCTAAGCCACACCTCTGATTTGGTTAGGCCACACCCCTTCCAGAGGTGGGACAGTGATTTTCTCCCTGCAGCTCACATTCAGACAGAACAGTGCTGCTGTCTTACAGTGAACTGTTTAAAAGGACACGCCCCCGATCCTGTTAGGCCACCCCCCTCCCACTAAGCAAACAGTGAAAAATGAAGTTAAAAATCAACTTCTGTCAGCTGCAGAGGTGGGAGGGACGGTGACTTTCTCTCTGCAGCTCACACTCAGAGAGGACAGTGCTGCTGTCTTAGGGTGAGCTGTTAAAAGGCCACGCCTCTGATTTGGTTAGGCCATGCCCCCTCCCCTCCTGAGGTGGGAGGGATGGTGACTTTCTCCCTGCAGCTCACATTCAGATAGAACAGTGCTGCTTTCTTAGAGTGAGCTATTCAAAAAGACACGCCCCCTCCAGTTAGGACACGCCCCCTTCCCTTTCAGAGGTGAATGGGATGGTGATTTTTATGGGGCCAATACACAACAAAAAATGAAATATACCCGTGCGAAGCCGGGTCCTTCTGCTAGTCTCTTATATATATAAAAATGAATGTCTGTCTGTCTGTCTGTCTAGACGTTCTCTATGCACGACCAAACGACTGGACCGATCTTCACCAAATTTGGCACATGGGTACATCAGGTGTCCGGGAAGGTTTTAGACCAGGTCTCAGCTCTCTAGGACTTACCGTTTCCGAGATATTCCCAAAAAACAACATGCATCATAACCAGTACAAGGCAGACGGCTTTCAATTCAAATCCAAACTGTCATTTACTGCTTCCTAGCTCCACAGGTAATCATGACCACTACCAGCCATGTTCACTGCTCTATATACACACACACACAATATATACTTACACAGTATATATACACACACAGTATATATACACACACAGTATATATACACACACACAGTATATATACACACACAGTATATACACACACACAGTATATACACACAGTATATATACACACAGTATATATATACACACACACAGTATATATACACACACACACTATACACACAGTATATATACACACAGTATATATACACACACAGTATATACACACACACAGTATATATATATATATATATATACACACACACACAGGATATACACACAGTATATATATATATATATATATATATATATATATATACACACACCGTATATACACACACAGTATATACACATGCACATTATATACACACACAGTTTATACATATACACACACACAGTACATGCATACACACTATATATATACACACAATATATATATACACAGAGTATATACACACAAAATATAAACACATACCGTATATACACACACAGTATATACATATATACACACACAGTATATATACACACACAGTATATATATATATATATATATATATATATACACACAGTATATACGCACACACACAGAATATATATACACACACAGTATATATACACAGAGGAAGATTTATCAAAACTGGTGCAAAGGAAAACTGACTTTGTTGCCCATAGCAACCAATCAAATTCATCCTTTCATTTTCCACAGCTCTTTTGGAAAATGAAAGGCAGAATCTGATTGGTTGTTATTGGCAACTAAGCCAGTTTACCTTTGCACCGGTTTTGTTAAATCTCCCCAACAGTATATATATATATATATATATATATATATATATATATATATACACACACACTGTATATACATACACACACAGTATATACATACACCCACAGTATATACACACACACAGTATATACACACACACAGTATATACACACACAGTATATACACACAGTATATACACACACAGTATACACACACAGTATGTATATACACACACAGTATGTATATACACACACAGTATGTATATACACACACAGTATGTATATACACACACAGTATATATACACACAGTATATACACACACACAGTATATACACGCACCTGTGGAGGTCACTGTTATGGGGGTTACTGTCAATATCTTTTACGACATAGGGAAGCATGAAATGATAATAGATGAAATATACCCGTGCGAAGCCGGGTCCTTCTGCTAGTATATATATATATATATATATATATATATATATATATATATATAGTGTGTGTATATATTGTGTGTGTGTATATATATTGTGTGTGTGTATATACTGTGTAAGTATATATTGTGTGTGTGTATATAGAGCAGTGAACATGGCTGGTAGTTGTCATGATTACCCGTGGAGCTAGGGAGCAGTAAATGACAGTTTGGATTTGAATTGAAAGCCTGCTGCCTTGTACTGGTTATGATGCATGTTGTTTTTTGGGAATATCTATGAAACTGTAAGCCCTAGAGAGCTGAGACGTGGTCTAAAACCTTCCCGGACACCTTATGTACCCATGTGCCAAATTTGGTGAAGATCGGTCCAGTCGTTTGGTCGTGCATAAAGAACGTCTAGACAGTGTAACAATCCTTGGCTCACCTGAGTCAGAGGACAGCTGGCTGGTGGTTGGAGTCCAGTGGCAAGGACCGCAGGCTTGAGACAGGAGCTGGGCGGCAGGCAGATGCGTAGTCGGTAGGTAAGCAGAGGGTCAGGGCAGGCGGCAGAAAGCGTGGTCAGACGGTCCAGGTCAGCAACGATGAAGGCAGTTCAGTTTAAGGGACGAGCAGAAGAGTGGTCGGTATTCGGTTCCGGGTCAGAAGTCGGTCAGCAGTAGAGGAGCAGCAGAACGTAGTGACTAGCTGGATCAATGCTTGGAAGACAATAATCAGCAAGGAACTAGTGCAAGAGGCTGGACTTATAAAGGGGAAGTAGCAGGTGCACGGAATCAAGGGTGATAAGCAAGGCTAGGCTGGAACAAGATAGATGAAGGATTTCAGTGGAAGGAAAAGTCCAGAAGGGCTGGTAGCCTAGTGGTTAGAGCTACCGCCTGGGACATGACTGGTCACAGGTTCGAGTCCTGACAGTACTCCCCCCCTTCCAAGGTGACCTCCGGGCACCGCAGGGGCAGGCTTACCGGGGTGCTGTTGGTGAAACTCTTTTACCAGTCTGGGGGCGTGGACATTTTCTTCTGGCTCCCAAGAGTTATCCTCGGGAGGGTAGCCCTCCCACCCAATCAGATATTGTAATTTTCCTCGGTAGATCCTGGAGTCAAGGATCTTCTCGACAATGAATTCTTCCTCACCTTGTACCCTCACGGGTGGTGGAGGGGGCGAGTGGCGGCCTGGGAAGGTGTTCTCCACGTAAGGCTTGAGGAGGGAGCAATGGAAGACAGGATGCACCCTAATGGAATCCGGAAGGTCGAGCCGGAACGTGACCTCGTTGATTTGTGCGGTGACCTGGAACGGACCCATGTATTTTGGGGCTAACTTTTTGGAGGGGACCTTCAGTCTGAGGTTCCTGGTGGACAGCCATACCTTGTCTCCTACATGGAAGCCCGGGGTGGGTTTGCGGCGTCTGTCTGCTCCCTGTTTAAAGCGCCTCTGGGCGAGCTGGAGGTTGTCTATAATGTCCTTTTGTGCCTCCTGTAGGGTAGTTAGGCGTTCGGCCACTGCTGGGAGGGTGGAGGCGACGGGTAGTTGGGGAATGAACACCGGGTGCGAGCCTGTGTTAGCAAAGAAAGGGCTGTGCTTGGTTGAGCTGTGCTCAGCATTGTTGTAGGCGAACTCGGCTGTGGGGAGATGGTCAAGCCAGTCATCCTGAAGGTGGGAGCTAA
>JAPDOI010001907.1:0-125127 GCA_029168955.1 Aplectana chamaeleonis
ACTTTTGCCTTCGTTGGGAAGCTTCAAACGAGTCAACTCGAAAAGTTTGGAAAATCGGCAATTAAAGCTCAGATTCATTATCAGCGCCCCAAATAACCTCCCTGGAAGGGTTTCAATCCAGATCTTTATGTTTCTCATTTTTTAATCGCTTTCAGAGCTCTTTAACTATTATAAATTTACGCTCAGTCGAAAATCCGTGCAAGTCGGAAGTGCTATCACTCTGTGCTGCGTTCAGAAAATGTCCATCCATCCTAACTTTGCTCTAGGGTGGGGGTCAGGGATGTGCGGCGATTGCAGTTTGTCGTTTGTCGTTTGCCGGCCATCTTTGGGACTTTTTCGCCGTTTTTCATTTGTCGAAATTTTTGCTGTTTTTCCGGCAAAACTCGGCAAAACATTGGAAATAAACGCCGCCTATGCTCGCGGCTATTTGGGTGTTAGGGGTACTCCGATTATCCGTTGTTCGCTCAACCGTTAGCCGCGACTTTCAGTTCAGTTTCTAGGGTGGTAGTAAATCTGTTTGAAAACGCGAGTTAACTCGCGGTAAGTTCGTGATAAACTGCAGCTAATTGCGAGCTTTTTATTTGAAGATTTCCAGGAAAGGGACCGGAAATCGCTGAAACTACGCACTCGCATGCCACGTTGTGAGACACTAGATACGCATAGTGTAAAAAATTCAATTACAATTCTCTTCGTTATTTTCGACATCTGCTGCTACCTCTCTACCAATTCATCGTTGTCTTTCTGCGGAAAATTACTGAAGCAGGTGCCGCAAAGTGCGTGAGCCAGGCTTTGAGGTCGACGGCGCTGGGAAAGAAAAGTTCGGCATAGTCTTATAAACTGCTCGGAGGGGATTTTTTGCTTCTCAAAGTGGTAGAATTAGGTTTTTCAATAAGTGTCATTTCAATTTTCTGCCCTCCATTTCATCGACCTAAAAATCGAAAAAAAATTTTTTTGTTCGAAAAATAAACAACTACTGCAATTGTAGATCAAATAACTTGTCAAGAATGAGCTATAACATGTCACCACAATTTATAAAAATCATTGCGAAAATTCCGATTAGGAAATGCTGGGCGAAAAATTGAAATGAAACTGAAATGGAATTTTCGCAATGAATTTCGAGAATTTTGGAAAACCCCAAAAGCGAGCCGGCGACGGCAGAGATTTTTCGCGTGCCGGCAGCTTCTTGGTTATCTTTGGTCACTTTTCATTATTTCTCGGTTACTGATCAGATATTTTTAGGCTATTTCCCGAAAAGCCGAGAAATAACTGAAAACATTTACTCACTGTCCGTATTGTAGCTAAATTCCGCTCTGCAGTTGGCAACAGCTGGTGTTGCGGCGATAACCGGGTTCCGTAACGATTACGATTCGTCTCTGCACGATTACCATGATCTCAGGCATTCGTAGAGGGCGACCCGAGGTATTTTAGGCCGTTGAGGCTGACCCGAGGACAGAAATCAGGGGCGGAGACTTGAATGGGGCGAGGCGAGGAGAAAAAGGGCCCAGCAGCGGAAATTTGGCGTCGCACGTGGGTGCGTCGCGTGGTGATATTCAAACCAGAGTGCGGGAATTCGTCGCGCACCAGTGTATTGCGAAATACACCATGGCTACCGTACAGTACTCCATGGTTCCCTTTCTTCCCATTGAGGTTTGAGTGAGTCTCTGATCTCGAATTATCTTCATACGTATTGGGAGTTGTACATCTTCATGTAACGTGGTTGTGTATTATAATGGCCTTCGGGTTGAACACCGCGTTGGTAGTGATGGGTGAATATGGGTTGCTGGAGGTTATGTTATTGATTGTCGTATTAACTTTGGCAGACCGAAAACAATAGTCACCATTAAATTACAATTCTGCAATCCATCCCCGTCAGGGATGAGCGGAATTCCGATTTTCGATGGTTTTTGGCCTTCCGATTTCCGAAAAAAAGCCTAAAAATGCGGAAAAAATCGGAGTTTAGATTTTTGAACCCTTTTCCTTGCCAAATTCTCAAGGAGATCTGGGGCGGTGAATTCGAATTCGAGGTCCGTCTTCACATTTCAGAAAGCTAGAGTTGAGTGCATTTACAGGAAAATTATTCAATAACTATCCTACTATCTACATATATTTGCCTAACTCTGTGTGTGTGTCCCATGGTGCGAGTTGAGTTACGCAATGTTGTGTATTTATGGTTAGCGCAGGTTACTTTAATCAAAAATCTCGTCAAACTACACGTAACATCGCTTCAAGTTACTTGTGAACTCAAAGCAAGTTGCGTGAGGCCATCTGCAACTTGCGTTGAAGTCTCAGGTAACCTGCTCAGCAATTTCTGAGTTGAAGTGCGTCAAGCGCCAAAACAGTGCGCTGGGCTTCACTTGGAGTGCGCCAAGCGCTTGAAAAGTGTGCGGGACCCAACTGGGAATGCGCCGAGCGCCAGAAGAACTGACACTCAACTTGGAGTGCGTCGAGCGCCGGGTAGACTGTGTTGGACACAACTTGGAGGGCACCAAGCGCCGGCGAAAGTGTGTGGCACCCCAACTAGGAGTGCGTGAAGCGTCGAGAAAAGTGTGTTGCACCCAACTAGGAGTGCGCCAAGCGCCGGGAAGAAAAGTTTGCGGGACTCTACTGGGAATCCCACGGAGCAGTCACTTCTACTCTCGCCATTACGGGCTATGCGTATATCTGCTTTGCATCCATTGCTTTATCTGACCGAAATACTGGTAGTTTTTCCCTCGCTGTTATTAGATGTTTTTTGTTGGTGATTTCGTATATGAGCTGTTAATTGCACATAAGTCTGGTCCGCAGGCTTATGTAAATAAATATAATATAATATAATGCGCCGATCGCCGGGGAAACTGTGTGGGACCTAACAATAAGTGATTCTGCTATGATTCAAAGCGTCACGATACACGCCTATAAGTACGCGTGAGTGTACACATTGTTCAATTAAGTAGGATAAGTCCAAGTTTTTTGGCAGCAACAATCACCAGGGGAGGGTCAAGAATTTCGCTGACCATTTCCGATTTCCGATGGTTTTTGGCGTTCCGGTTTCCGAATTTGACAAGATTGTTCCGATTTCCGCAATTCAGAAGAAAATTTCCGCTCATCCCTGATCCCCGTCCAGTTGAAGCTCTGGGCGCTTCGTTATGTACGTTTCACGTAAGTCAGAGAAATCGTCGCGAAGAGCGTTTGAACTAACAAGAATGTGATTTGAAATGAGGTTTAATGGATTGAATGAAATGAAGATTATGTTGAATAATCTAAAATGAGGTTCTATAGATTGAAAAAAGAACAAGATCATGCATAAGACTCGAAAATAATCAATAAACGGTGAGTAGAGCCGAGTAATAATAGAACCTCCTCGGCTCACTCCGAAAATTTCCGCGGCCGGCCCTACATTGGCACTGAAGGGTGAGCCGAGGTGAATTTGGTGCCGCCCGAGTATGTATCCTCGGCTCGCCCTGTATTCGCCGCTCGGCCTGCCCTCCACGACTGTCTGAGATGCTGCCACAGCGGTTCTCCGCAACTGCGGACCGGAATTTGTTCCGATAAGGACAGTAGATATGCTATGGGGCGTCCTAGATAACTAAGTTGAACTCAACTTTTCACCGCAAAAGTTGATCAACACGCGATTTGGTAACGAATTCCCGATTATAAATCAAATGAAGAATGTTTGCACTCAGCATGGCTATGAAAACTTCAAACCCGTTGCACCCTTCCGACATCAGAAGGAATCCGAAGCCGTTGCACGTCCTTGAAATATTGTCAGTTCCTGACACGTGTTTCTCTGACACGAGAATATGCAAAACAGAACTTTCTCACTACTTTTATGTGTGGAATCATTTGTTTCATAACCATTGATAACAAATTTTCGATTAGAAATCAAATGAAAAATGTTGGCCAGAGCCGTTGGCTGCTCATACAATGGTGGAGAAATTCCCACTTTCGGAAACCTCCCCACCGGTGTCTCAGTATGTTCAACTAGCGTATAAATGTCGTCCTTCTTCATTCGTGCCGAAACCACATGTAGGCTTAACAAGGGCGAAAATTCGTTAATTCGTTTTCTAAAATGGGTGACAAGAAATAACAACATATTTGTAACCATATTTTGATGAAATAACGCTAGTTTGTGTAATCATCGCAAAATCGTTTTCTATTCGATTTAGTGATATTATGTGATTATTAACTATTCGACATTAAAATATGTATCCGAAAATTGAGCTTCCAAAACTCATGCTCAGTATGCGTTACTCATGCTGGTTGATGCCAAATGAAATCAAATTCAATCAAGTTTCGCTGCCATTTAGCCAAGATACATTGGAAAATAGAACTCGCAAAAATGCTTCTTTGACAACTTTCTGTCGAATTCTGAGCTTACTATGTAGGAGCGTCGGAAATTCAATTCGCCAAATCTGGCTAATGCTCCTCGTTTATACAAAAGAAGCTCGAATATAATGCGAGCTGCAATTCGACATCACGTGGCTTTAACCTGCTCGCGACTGACAAGGGAATGATAACGGTTCACAAATGCCGCTTTAAACGAAATTCATACCAGATGGTGTACTTCTAACGACATTTTTGAATCTATGTCTGTGTAGCTGCTGTGGATTTCTCTGAACCGAGTTATGAGACCGGATTCATCATTGGGTTAGACCTGGGTTTGTCGATTTGGGTTGGGTTTAGCGCATGCACCAACGCGCCGATTCTGGCGCAGAACCCAACCCAAGCCTGCAAACCCAGGTTTAACGCAATGATGAATACAGCCTATGGCGGGCTTCTTCAATGAGGCAAAGGTAGGCCTCGGTCATAGTTGGATGATCGGTGTAGCCAGCCCGGTCGATGATCATGAAAGACATGCATGAGGTGGGATGCAAAAAACAGCCGATGTGGCTGACCCGACCGATGTTTACATGATATAAGGTAAGAAATGAATGATATCCATGAAATCGTTCCACAAATTGCATACATATTGACCGCGTCAGACACACATGGATACAGCGGGTGTTTTTTGCAACCATCATCCATGTTTCTCATACGTATCGACCGGGCTAGCCGCGGTGATTTTTGCAACCAACTCTGACAGGGGCCGTAAAGCTACCCCTCAGAGAATTTTTTAGGGTGTTTATAAAAAATGTTTCCGACTTGGCTCAAAAATTTTCCTGGGGATCATTCGGGGTCCTGAACGCGAATCTGAGGCCCGTTATCCAGAGACTCACTATAGGCTACGGTAGCTACATAGTATGCTACTTAACTAGCGTACCGAACCTTAGTATCGATAAATAGACTTCGAATTCTCGTTAAGCACCCAAGAAAACCCCGTGGGAAATTTTTTCACTCTGGGACATTTACCAATTTAACGTATACCCACGGAAACTTATCTTAATCTATCAAAAATTTATCAATGAACCTTAAATTCGATTTTGGAACTCAAAATTATCTTTACAGGGAAGTTTCGAGACGAATGTATCGTTGCGTTTTGAAAATCATCAAAAGTAGCATTTCCCCCCCCCCCCCCCCGAAAAATTTCTCCGGCGAGTCTTCGTGCCGAACATGTCGAAATCGACCTTTGGTCCTCAATTTAATGTTCAGGATCCCAGATAAGCCCCAGAAATAAGTCTTCGAGCCAAATCCGAAACAATTTTCCTGAACACCGTGAAAATTGCCCGGTGGGTGGATGTGCCCTTACCTTAGCTCCCGACTGAGAAAGCCCGCTAAACTCGGTCGGGGAAACTCCGCAACAGATATCTACAAACATAGAATTGAGCACGTATTGGAAGTACGTCAGGTGGTATGAACTTCGTTGGGAACGGCGCTTGTGGTTTACGGAGAATTTGCCCGAATGCCCGGAGAATTTGTCCGATGAGTAGCGCGTGGAGAGTATGCCCGCGAGGGGGGGGGAGAAAATGCCCGCGAGGGGGGAGAAAATGCCCGCCGCGAGGGGAGAAAATGCCCGCCACGAGGGGAGGAAATGCCCGCCGCGAAATTAGGAAATACAGTTCTTCTGTGACCCTGCCTTATGATTAACTGCCTACCGCAACCTGTTAGAATAAAACATTCAACGCTTGCCAACGCGTACCCACGGTATAGGTGTGTCGAAATACCTCACCCAGACTGCAGAGTTTCGTAGATAATTTTATTGAGCGAAAAACTGATCAAAGAACAAAACTATGAAATAGTGTAGGTGCTTAAACTTTATTCGGAGAAGTAAAATGAGGTAAATGATAGAATGCATTCTAACCCCTAGCATGACCGTCTATTCAACTTCTCTGAAGTTAGATAAGTGGTGTTACCCTTAGGTAATCCCTGGGGTAAGAAACTTATTCAAAAGTAACTGGGTGATATTCAGGCAGAGCAATAAGCCTGGCTAGAGAGTCCAAATATCATTGCACGTTCTCGGCGTGATCTTAGGGTCAGGGATAGCAGAGCACTGTTGGATTTCTTCTTGAATCTTGCGCTGTCGTTCCAGCTCTGACGGTCTTATGTAGCGGTCTGGCGCAGATCCAGTAGGCTCTTCGCCATTGTCAGCTCCGCTGCACAAAATAACAGCAGTTCCCTCATTGTTGGGTCACGTTCTGAAAAATATTCAGGTTGTTTTTTTCAGAGAAAGACCGTTTCGAAAAATGCATATTCCTCACCCCCAAAAGCATGGCGTATCCTTTTGAACCAAGTTCGTTGTTCGTGAGCTGCGAGTCTGAGCTCCATTCCATCGTCCATAGAATCTCGGAAGCCAGGTGTTCCCCATGTAGGTCATGAATTGGGTCCAACTCGACTCCTCAGTTGCAGACACTATTGGCTCTGAAGCACTCAAGAAGCTGCGTGAAGGTGCTCCAGCAAAGCGGTAGCATCTGAGGTCTCCGGAAAAGCAGAAAAGTGCTGCATTTTAAGAAGCAGCTGGCTTCAGCCCGAGGCGATCTCTGTTGCGGCGGATACTGTGGAGCAAACTGCCACAGATGGCGGGATGTCACCTAAAACGACCGGATTCATCCGCTCAGATCGAGTTCTGTTCCAGTGGTGTCTTTTGCGGAAATTTTCATTTTCACGACCACCAGCAACAGTGAGCTCGTTAGCTGTAGCCAATCTCTCCGCATGGGCAAAATGAGCTAACAATACTCATTGGAATATGATAGTTTTCGATGTAATGAACATTGCATTTGCCTTACCATAATCCGGCTTTGCTAGCGTTTACAAGCTTCATTGAGATGGATGTAGACGTTGGAGCCGCTCGCACCTGAATGCACTTCTGAACGATCTCTCCCTCGTGCTGACCCGTTCGGTTTCTTTGGGCTGGCATTAATGTCCTTACAGAGGGTTCGGTCACGAATTTCCCATCCTCCCCTGAATTTCGAATCAAAATTTATTCAAAAATGGTTATTCCTCTTATTTATAGAAAAATGACACCTTGAAAATCGCCGGAGGACCGTCTCGCACGCGGTCAGGGTTTTTCAGAGATCGACATTCCGTGCACACGAATACTCTAGTCCCATCCTTGTTCGTTCTTGTTAGAGTGAATTCATAGCAGTATTGACGCCGCTCTGGTACTTCGTAAAAAGCTATTGTCGAACCTCCCTGCTGTGACATTTTGAAGTTGACACAGGACTAAAAGCCATCTCCTCAGTGATAACAAACCGACTGATTTAGCTGTCAGTTAGCTGTGTACAGTCGTTTGAACTCGGTTCCCAAGCCTTATGAAGATCCGCCCACGCTTTCCCACGAACCCTTGATTCACCCGCGTCTGCTGTATCCGTTTTTTCTTTGCTCTCTCGAAAACTCGCTCCCGATTTCCCAACATCTCTCGAGACGATTTCTTATATCACCCACAAGTTAAAGGCAGTGTTCACGATAACTCTAAATTTTGAGATTATTCGCTATATTGATTAATTGGCCCCGGGAACCATTTAATAATGCAACTAGAATGACTTAGAAATTGAGAAAAACGCACCAGAAGTACACGAAATCACCAAGTCTCACCCCGCCTCTTAAGTATCACAGGAAGTGTTTGTTGTGACCATGAAATCTTTTGTGGACCCGTCCTTTGTAATTCCAATTTTCCACCGGTGACAACCACCATGAACATGTTCATCCAACCGGACATCTAGTCCATGTTATAGAACAATGTTACTGAAATACGACGTCTTAATGTGTTTCTCGTCGTTTCTTCGTAATTTTGGTAACACTAGGAGGCCAATTCATTGTTTTATGTGAAAAACTCGTTGAAGATAATCATTATGAACACTGCCTTTAAGTGGTCATTCCTCCAATTCAAATTTGAATAATTTTGGCGGTTGCACCATAAGCCGTATTTAGTATCATCGAGTTGTGCTCCCAATGTCAAATATAAGGGAGCATTCTGAAGTTGTTTACTGATGAACATGTGGAAAAGAGGCACTAGAAGCGGAAAAAAAGAAGATCATAAAATGTTCACATAAGGTAATTTCGCTCGAGCGAAAACCTCGAAAAGCAATGTCGCGAGTTGCGATCGGCTCCCCTCAAGGTAACATGTACGATCCGGAGATGTGAAATAATCATACATTATGCAAAATAACACAATACAAGGAGGAAAAAAATTGAGAAACAGCAAAAAGGAGCAAAAAAGTAGAGAAACAGCAGCAGAGAAGTGAGCGGAGCACCACTTATTGTTAGCGCGATGTTTTCTAGCGCAAGCGAAATCTCGCACTCGCAACGGAAATTTTTTGCCCTCTTTGCGGGTATTTTCTCCCCTGCTCGCGTGTGAATTCTCCCCTCCAGGCGGGCATTTTCTCCTCTCTCGCGGGCAAAATCTCCTGCTGAAATGTACGCGTGCGGCTCTGGCAAATTCTCACGTAATCGACGTTTGTGGCAAGTTGATGATCCCTTGTGAGACGAACATCTTACGCGCCGCCTATGAACAGTTAACGCGCAACTCACCGCTGGTATTCAACGCATTACGGACATCCAACCAATGACATTGGTAAGTTGTCCGTATATGCTGGCCGCAAGCTGCTCGCGACTCGGTTGGACATCTTGCGCGCCGGTAACGAGCAGCTAACCAGTAACTAACCGCCGGTATTCCAGCGCGTGATCGACATCTAACCAATGACATTCGTTAGTTGTCCGCAATTGCTGGCAGCAAGCTGTTGAAAAACTTCAGAGTACCTAAAGCCTATCCGAATGGGACTCTCTACCCACGCGGTCAGCCTGCGCAACGAGCACACGTCAACATTTTTTTCAGATGAGCTGACCGACGACTTAGATACAGCTAACTGGAACATTGTTCCCAATTTGTCTGATATTCATGGTAATCTATTCACGAATCCAAAAAAACCTTCGCGGCGGCCAGTCAACACGCCCACCGGCCGCGTGAGCGAGCAGTCTCATTCGGATAGACCTGAATTACTCTGTGGAAGTAATGAAAATTTTATTAATTCTGCTGTGACAAAAAAAAATGAGTGTAATCTTTCCAAACCAAAAGTAAATAGACTTTCAAAATAGCAACAAGTTCAGCGGAGAAGAGATATGTAGGGGCAAATAGCTGCATGTAATACCATGTAGCTGTGCTTTCTCGTGAACTATAGTGTCAACGTAACTACATAGCACGTATTCGTGGTATAGGCAGCCGATTCTTTGGCGTCCAGTGTGTGGATAATGCTACTGGAAGTGAATTAAATCTATGGGCCACGGGAAGATACTTTATTTAGTAGAGATTGTGTAAGAATCAAGTAGGCGTGGCCAATAATGACTTGGTGATAGCAGAAATGGCTTGAAAACAAAATTATAGGCTCAGCAGGAGCGCCAAAGCTGGGGCGAAAGCGCTATTGCGGTACGATTGCGGGGCTATTGCGGCAAGGTCGTGGCTGCCCGCAATCGTCCCGCAGTCGTACCGCAATGGTGCCTCTGCGGCTCCGGCCGGGGCCGCAGAGGCACGATTGCGGTACGATTGCGGTGCGATTGCGGCCAGTTCTCTCAGAGTCGAAATACAGCAAGGGAAGCATTGCGTACGAGTTGTCCGAGGCTTGTAACTCCCGTTTTTTGCAGCCGATGTGTGCGAGCTGACCTGAGTAGAGAGAGAACTTGAGAGTAAAGGCAAGAACGGGGCTATTGAATGGAAACCATCGCTCATCTAACCACGAATTCAGGGAAACTGTTATAGGACGTGGGCGGAGTGGCCCAATGGGTTGGCTGGCCCAAGAGATTTTTACCAACTTGTCGGCCGTTTTTCGTCGCACTTCCGTTCTTAATCTTCTTAGAGAGACCCAAAGTTTACGTTTCAGCCGAAAAACGTGCAACTTTTTCTTCGTGAACACTGCCTTTATGACAGTTCGATTTGCAGCGCTTTTCGAAGTTTACCAATGATTGAATGATTGCGAAAATCTGCTAGATGTTGGTAGAGCCAAATCCGAAATGTCACTTGTTTTATTCGGTTAACCGAATAAAGCTACTAAAATCTTGGATTTGGCTCTACTAACATCTAACAAATACTAACGAGGAACCATGCCAAGATTTACAGAAAGTCGTACATAAAACTTCAAAAATCTGTCCACTGTTCGATTCAAATGAACATTTGAAAAAAAATGTACGAATATTTAGGTAATTAATTCGGTTTTCGCATAACTGTTGAATAATACATAATTAAAATTGCCTAGGATGCATGAATACCAGAAAATGGTGACTTGAACATGGCCTAATAATCGACAATCCTCAATTTTGAATGAATCGGATATACGAAATTTTTGATATCGCGATTTTTTCAATAAACCATAATGTTCAAAAAAACTAACAGTTTGACAACACGAACAAATAAAAGTTTGGAAAGAAAACCAATGGCTCCGATTACCGGATGAATCGAATATTCGAATATTTATTCAATTCCCCAAATTAATCAGGGGCCGTATGCATACCTCTCCCCGAGCGTCCGCGCGCGGGGATGGGGACGACCTCGAGTCATCCCCGGCATGCACATCTCTCCCCGCGATCTTCGGGGGCCGAGCTCCCCCCACATTTTCCGGGGAGGGTGTCCCCCTACGAATTTGCTCGGGGACGATGGGATTAGAGCGCGTTATGGAATGGGGCGCGTTATTCCACCATAGTGAATATTTATTTCGATGGAAATTCGACAGTTGTCGGACATTAGCCTACTCTATGTTAGTCAACATTTCAGGGGCAGTGTCACTACCGAGATGCACGCATGTCTTGTATACACATTTGTTATACAGAAATTAATTGCGGAAAATTTCAGAATTTGACATAGTAGCTCGTCACAGTTCTGATAGGTGTTTGAATTGGCGGCTACTCTACTTTCTGTTCATTGAATTAGTTTTTTCGTTACGCTTACTTCACATTATTTCTGCGTTATTACCTAGCAAGTGCTCGATGCAACGAAAGGATTCGTAAGAAAATATCACGCAGTTGTAAGAATGACGCGAAAGGCGCAGACACTTCTCTCTTGTGGCGTATGGTAACACAATCTGATCATTCAATGTTTCAAGTTAGAATCAGTCTTACCAGTACTGTGTCACAACCATACATAAGTAAAGGGGCCGTAGCACAGCTAAAAGTATTTTACCACATCTTAGAATCTCCTAGAAGCTTTCGCCGGCCATGCCTAGCTCATTAATGAATACTAGCGAGACCTAGCGAAGTTTTCGCTCAGAGAAACTTCTGCGTGAGCCAACTTCCTGAAACGGATTAGTTTGTTAGAACGGTGTTGACTGACTTCCGTGTGCCCGAAAAAATGCTGTCCGTATGGACTCTCCTGAGCAGAACAGGGTGCCGGACATTTACAGCAGGGCGTGGGGTATGAAAATGTGGGATCAAAAATCAAAACATAAGAAGCAAGCGATAAATCGTCGGTTGCTACCGGCATAAAATTCACAAACCCTTCATCCTTCCTTCCCTTACGTCGCTACCCAGTGCCTTTTCTTTCGATTTGTAAAGTTCCCAAGCGATTATTCACGCTTTACCATCTCTGTCATGATAAGGACAAACGCATTCTCATTTTATATGTTTCCCTAGTTGACCAACACCATGCCCTTGTTCTCAATGAATGAAATATGATTTTGTGGTGCCAATTTTGATAAGCTCAGACTTGCAACATATATAAAACTGGTTTATGGAAGTTAGGGAATCGAAATGACTGAGCGGTTGCAATGAGTCACGAACAGAGAAGGTGCGGAAGTGGAGCTGCTGTTTATTTCCTAAGACTGGCTAGGAAATGTCTCCGAAGATCTGCGTCATTCTCAAAACACGTCGCACGCTTCTCAAGATTCATGTTTTCCTATCTGTTTTCTTCGCCACAAAAAGGGTAAAATTTAGCAAAAACAAAATTTAAAAAAAAACTTTTTTTTCAAATTATACACTCTTGGTGAAGTCCTGCACACTCCCACTGCGGTCCTGCTAACATTCGATGACCTCCTGCTCACTCCCACTTGAGACCTGCGCATTTTCTATGACGCGCTCTATGACGCCCTGCACACTCCCATTTGGGTCCTGTGCATTTTTTATGACGTCCTGCGCATTCCCATTAGGGTCCTGCGCACTTTCTATGACGCCCTGCACACTCCCATTTAGGTCCTGCACACTTTCTATGACGCCCTGCACACTCCCATTTAGGTCCTGCACACTTTCTATGACGCCCTGCACACTCCCACTGGTGTCCTGCCCTCTTTCTATGATGTCCTGCACACTCCCACTGGGGTCCTTCACACTTTCTATGACATCCTGCACACTCCCACTGGGGTCCTGCACACTTCCACTGGTGACCGGCGCACTTTGTACGACGTCCTGCACACTCCTATTAGGGTTCTGCACATTTACTACGACGCCCTGCACACTCCCACTGGTACCCTGTGCACTTTCTATGACGTCCTGCACATTCCCATTAGGGTCCTGCACACTTTCTATGACGCCCTGCACACTCCCACTGGTGTCCTGCCCACTTTCTATGACGTCCTGCACACTCCCACTGGGGTCCTGCACACTTTCTATGACATCCTGCACACTCCCACTGGGGCCCTGCACACTTTCTATAACGTCCTGCACACTCCCACTGGGGTCCTGCACACTTTCTATGACATCCTGCACACTCCCACTGGGGCCCTGCACACTTTCTATAACGTCCTGCACACTCCCACTGGGGCCCTGCACACTTTCTATGACATCCTGCACACTCCCACTGGGGCCCTGCACACATTCTATAACGTCCTGCACACTCCCACTGGGGTCCTGCACACTTTCTATGACATCCTGCACACTCCCACTGGGGCCCTGCACACATTCTATAACGTCCTGCACACTCCCACTGGGGTCCTGCACACTTTCTATGACATCCTGCACACTCCCACTGGGGACCTGCACACTTTCTATAACGTCCTGCACAGTCCCACTGGGGACCTGCGCACTTTCTATGACGTCCTGCACACTCCCACTGGGGTCCTGCACACTTTCTATGACATCCTGAACACTCCCACTGGGGCCCTGCACACATTCTATAACGTCCTGCACACTGGGTCCTGCACACTTTCTATGACGCCCTGCACACTCCCATTTAGGTCCTGCACACTTTCTATGACGCCCTGCACACTCCCACTGGGGTCCTGCACCCTTTCTATGACATCCTGCACACTCCCACTGGGGCCCTGCACACTTTCTATAACGTCCTGCACACTCCCACTGGTGTCCTGCACAGTCCCACTGGGGTCCTGCACACTTTCTATGACATCCTTCACACTCCCACTGGGGCCCTGCACACTTTCTATGACGTCCTGCACACTCCCACTGGGGTCCTGCACACTTTCTATGACATCCTGCACACTCCCACTGGGGACCTGCGCACTTTCTATGACGTCCTGCACACTCCCACTGGGGTCCTGCACACTTTCTATGACATCCTGCACACTCCCACTGGGGCCCTGCACACTTTCTATAACGTCCTGCACACTCCCACTGGGGTCCTGTACACTTTCTATGACATCCTGCACACTCCCACTGGGGCCCTGCACACTTTCTATAACGTCCTGCACACTCCCACTGGTGTCCTGCACAGTCCCACTGGGGACCTGCGCACTTTCTATGACGTCCTGCACACTCCTATTAGGGTTCTGCACATTTTCTACAACGCCCTGCACACTCCCACTGGTGACCTGCGCACTTTCTATGACGTCCTGCACACTCCCACTGGGGCCCTGCACACTTTCTATGACGTTCCTGCACACTCCCACTGGGGTCCTGCACACTTTCTATGACGCCCTGCACGCTCCCATTTGGGTCCTGTGCATTTTTTATGACGTCCTGCGCATTCCCATTAGGGTCCTGCGCACTTTCTATGACGCCCTGCACACTCCCATTTAGGTCCTGCACACTTTCTATGACGCCCTGCACACTCCCACTGGTGTCCTGCCCACTTTCTATGACGTCCTACACACTCCCACTGGGGTCCTGCACACTTTCTATGACATCCTGCACACTCCCACTGGGGCCCTGCACACTCTATAACGTCCTGCACACTCCCACTGGGGCCCTGCACACTTTCTATGACATCCTGCACACTCCCACTGTGGCCCTGCACACATTCTATAACGTCCTGCACACTCCCACTGGGGTCCTGCACACTTTCTATGACATCCTGCACACTCCCACTGGGGCCCTGCACACTTTCTATAACGTCCTGCACACTCCCACTGGTGTCCTGCACAGTCCCACTGGGGACCTGCGCACTTTCTATGACGTCCTGAACACTCCCACTGGGGTCCTGCACACTTTCTATGACATCCTGCACACTCCCACTGGGGCCCTGCACACTTTCTATGACGTCCTGCACACTCCCACTGGGGTCCTGCACACTTTCTATGACATCCTGCACACTCCCACTGGGGACCTGCGCACTTTCTATGACGTCCTGCACACTCCCACTGGGGTCCTGCACACTTTCTATGACATCCTGCACACTCCCACTGGGGCCCTGCACACTTTCTATAACGTCCTGCACACTCCCACTGGGGTCCTGCACACTTTCTATGACATCATGCACACTCCCACTGGGGCCCTGCATACTTTCTATAACGTCCTGCACACTCCCACTGGTGTCCTGCACAGTCCCACTGGGGACCTGCGCACTTTCTATGACGTCCTGCACACTCCTATTAGGGTTCTGCACATTTTCTACAACGCCCTGCACACTCCCACTGGGGCCCTGCACACTTTCTATGACGTCCTGCACACTCCCACTGGGGTCCTGCACACTTTCTATGACGTCCTGCACACTCCCATTTAGGTCCTGCACACTTTCTATGACGCCCTGCACACTCCCACTGGTGTCCTGCCCACTTTCTATGACGTCCTACACACTCCCACTGGGGTCCTGCACACTTTCTATGACATCCTGCACACTCCCACTGGGGCCCTGCACACTCTATAACGTCCTGCACACTCCCACTGGGGCCCTGCACACTTTCTATGACATCCTGCACACTCCCACTGGGGCCCTGCACACATTCTATAACGTCCTGCACACTCCCACTGGGGTCCTGCACACTTTCTATGACATCCTGCACACTCCCACTGGGGCCCTGCACACTTTCTATAACGTCCTGCACACTCCCACTGGTGTCCTGCACAGTCCCACTGGGGACCTGCGCACTTTCTATGACGTCCTGCACACTCCCACTGGGGTCCTGCACACTTTCTATGACATCCTGCACACTCCCACTGGGGCCCTGCACACTTTCTATGACGTCCTGCACACTCCCACTGGGGTCCTGCACACTTTCTATGACATCCTGCACACTCCCACTGGGGACCTGCGCACTTTCTATGACGTCCTGCACACTCCCACTGGGGTCCTGCACACTTTCTATGACATCCTGCACACTCCCACTGGGGCCCTGCACACTTTCTATAACGTCCTGCACACTCCCACTGGGGTCCTGTACACTTTCTATGACATCCTGCACACTCCCACTGGGGCCCTGCACACTTTCTATAACGTCCTGCACACTCCCACTGGTGTCCTGCACAGTCCCACTGGGGACCTGCGCACTTTCTATGACGTCCTGCACACTCCTATTAGGGTTCTGCACATTTTCTACGACGCCCTGCACACTCCCACTGGGGTCCTGCACACTTTCTATGACGCCCTGCACACTCCCACTGGTGTCCTGCCCACTTTCTATGACGTCCTGCACACTCCCACTGGTGTCGTGCACAGTCCCACTGGGGACCTGCGCACTTTCTATGACGTCCTGCACACTCCTATTAGGGTTCTGCACATTTTCTACGACGCCCTGCACACTCCCACTGGGGTCCTGCACATTTTCTACAACGCCCTGCACACTCCCACTGGTGACCTGCGCACTTTCTATGACGTCCTGCACACTCCCACTGGGGCCCTGCACATTTTCTACGACGCCCTGCACACTCCCACTGGTACCCTGTGCACTTTCTATGACGTCCTGCACGCTCCCATTTGGGTCCTGTGCATTTTTTATGACGTCCTGCGCATTCCCATTAGGGTCCTGCGCACTTTCTATGACGCCCTGCACACTCCCATTTAGGTCCTGCACACTTTCTATGACGCCCTGCACACTCCCACTGGTGTCCTGCCCACTTTCTATGACGTCCTACACACTCCCACTGGGGTCCTGCACACTTTCTATGACATCCTGCACACTCCCACTGGGGCCCTGCACACTCTATAACGTCCTGCACACTCCCACTGGGGCCCTGCACACTTTCTATGACATCCTGCACACTCCCACTGGGGCCCTGCACACATTCTATAACGTCCTGCACACTCCCACTGGGGTCCTGCACACTTTCTATGACATCCTGCACACTCCCACTGGGGCCCTGCACACTTTCTATAACGTCCTGCACACTCCCACTGGTGTCCTGCACAGTCCCACTGGGGACCTGCGCACTTTCTATGACGTCCTGAACACTCCCACTGGGGTCCTGCACTCTTTCTATGACATCCTGCACACTCCCACTTTCGCCCTGCACACTTTCTATGACGTCCTGCACACTCCCACTGGGGTCCTGCACACTTTCTATGACATCCTGCACACTCCCACTGGGGACCTGCGCACTTTCTATGACGTCCTGCACACTCCCACTGGGGTCCTGCACACTTTCTATGACATCCTGCACACTCCCACTGGGGCCCTGCACACTTTCTATAACGTCCTGCACACTCCCACTGGGGTCCTGCACACTTTCTATGACATCCTGCACACTCCCACTGGGGCCCTGCACACTTTCTATAACGTCCTGCACACTCCCACTGGTGTCCTGCACAGTCCCACTGGGGACCTGCGCACTTTCTATGACGTCCTGCACACTCCTATTAGGGTTCTGCACATTTTCTACGACGCCCTGCACACTCCCACTGGTACCCTGTGCACTTTCTATGACGTCCTGCACATTCCCATTAGTGTCCTGCACACTTTCTATGACGCCCTGCACGCTCCCATTTGGGTCCTGTGCATTTTTTATGACGTCCTGCGCATTCCCATTAGGGTCCTGCGCACTTTCTATGACGCCCTGCACACTTTCATTTAGGTCCTGCACACTTTCTATGACGCCCTGCACACTCCCACTGGTGTCCTGCCCACTTTCTATGACGTCCTGCACACTCCCACTGGGGTCCTGCACACTTTCTATGACATCCTGCACACTCCCACTGGGGCCCTGCACACTTTCTATAACGTCCTGCACACTCCCACTGGGGCCCTGCACACTTTCTATGACATCCTGCACACTCCCACTGGGGCCCTGCACACATTCTATAACGTCCTGCACACTCCCACTGGGGTCCTGCACACTTTCTATGACATCCTGCACACTCCCACTGGGGCCCTGCACACATTCTATAACGTCCTGCACACTCCCACTGGGGTCCTGCACACTTTCTATGACATCCTGCACACTCCCACTGGGGACCTGCACACTTTCTATAACGTCCTGCACAGTCCCACTGGGGACCTGCGCACTTTCTATGACGTCCTGCACACTCCCACTGGGGTCCTGCACACTTTCTATGACATCCTGAACACTCCCACTGGGGCCCTGCACACATTCTATAACGTCCTGCACACTCCCACTAGGGTCCTGCACACTTTCTATGACGCCCTGCACACTCCCATTTAGGTCCTGCACACTTTCTATGACGCCCTGCACACTCCCACTGGGGTCCTGCACCCTTTCTATGACATCCTGCACACTCCCACTGGGGCCCTGCACACATTCTATAACGTCCTGCACACTCCCACTGGGGTCCTGCACACTTTCTATGACATCCTGCACACTCCCACTGGGGTCCTGCACACTTTCTATGACATCCTGCACACTCCCACTGGGGTCCTGCACACTTTCATGACATCCCGCACACCCCACTGGGGACCTGCGCACTTTCTATGACGTCCTGCACACTCCCACTGGGGTCCTGCACACTTTCTATGACATCCTGCACACTCCCACTGGGGCCCTGCACACATTCTATAACGTCCTGCACACTCCCACTGGGGTCCTGCACACTTTCTATGACATCCTGCACACTTCCACTGGGGACCGGCGCACTTTCTATGACGCTCTGCACACTCCCACTGGTGTCCTGCACACTTCCACTGGGGACCTGCGCACTTTCTATGACGTCCTGCACACTCCCATTCGGGTGTTTCACACTTTCTATGACGCTCTGCACACTCCCACTGGTGTCCTGCACACTTTCTATGACGTCCTGCACACTCCCACTAGGATCCTGCACACTTTCTATGACATCCTGCACACTCCCACTGGGGTCCTGCACACTTTCTATATAGTCCTGCACACCCCCACTGGGGCCCTGCACACTTTCTATAACGTTTCGTCGACGTAAGTGGCGTCACATGTTAAACAGCTGATTTCGTAAATTACTCCCTTCTGTGCGCAGTCTCCTTGTTTGCCATCAGGACAAACTAAACAGTTTTCCGTAACACATGAGCGGTCGTAGAGTCTGTTGCGGATAATCTGACGTTTGATATTCTCCCTTGGAATATTCACGAGGACGACGTCGTCAGCTAGATCTGCTCTCAGGATGCACTGGCGCAACGCAGCGCTCACTCGGTCGGAGATGAAGGATAGCAGCAACGGAATTGTGGTGAGCGCGAAGCGCTCACCAGATTTGGCTTTGATTCGCCATCGCGCAACCCCCCGATCTCAGTATCAGGGTCCAGAGTAAACGTAGGAAGTCCGTTCTTTTTGCATTTCATATTCATATTTTGCATTTAGAAAGTTGAATAACTATTCAAAAAATGGTCCGGAATGGTTACCTGAGATTCGAGAAAAATTGTCAAAACCACGTGATTTTGGTCGAAAAAAGGGTTCATCTCCTTTTTTTTCAGTTGGCGTACACGATCTTGTTGGAACACTTATCGTTGAGCTAGAAAGCTCATTTTTGGCCAGGAGGCTTGTTATGATTGCACCTAGCTCCTGTCAAAATTTGAAGTTGGTAGCTCAATTTTTGTGGAACCTCGAAATTGAAGGTTAAGAAAGACAAAAACACGTAAACATGTTATTATAAACCATCCGACGTTTACTCATCCGTAAAAATGAACTAATGAAATAAACACCGTTACTGATAGGCTTTTTCTCAGGATTGAACGCTCCCTGAGACGGGGCAACGCTTCAATCAATACGGCGGGATCTCGGAAGTAATTTTGGGAACGCCGCATGTTGTGACTCAGAAATGGGCCACAGAGCTCCGTAGATTAATTAATTAATTAATTAATTAGTTTATCGGTTACTGAACAATGACATCGATTTAGGGATCGTTTGTTAATAGGAACACACTGACATAGAAAAGAAATACAGCAAAGATAGTAAAACAGATGTTCAAAGATACAGGTTAGGAAAAAGATCAAGTTAACAATCATAAAATGGGGGTGGGTTAAGTGGAAGCGTATGGTGGCGAAGGGCAGTGGGAGGCCAACACTGCAAGCCGAGTAAAGTAGTAAACGGCTCCGGGTACCAACTTCGTAGGCCCGCCAACACCACCAAGACCCACGTGTCTGCATCTCAGGCTGGGTAAAACAAGGTGATTAGTGGAAAACGAGTTAATCAGAAATATGCACGTAAACAAGATACAAGTAGTAGAAGCAGATCAGAGGTAAGGCCACAATCGGGACTTCAAGAAGCAGAAAAACAACTAGATCCAGAAATGTGACACAGTCGACGTTCATATCAGATAATATGAGGAAACCGTTATGTTATTACGTTAGAGACATGTCCGCCAAAAAGTGATAGATGGAATTAGTTAAGAATTAGGAAATGCACAGTGAACGTTAATTATAATGTTACTTCGAAGGACAACAAGAGGAAGCAATGCGGTCTGAAAAGAAATATTGTTAGTAGCAGAGCTAGGCGGAAAAGTAAGTTTTTAGAAGCAACCCATCCTTTTGAGATGAACTTCAAGTCCTCTGTTGAAAATTTCTGGAGTTGATGACATAACTAGCTCAGTTGGCAAATCGTTCCAAACTTTTGCTGAACGCACCAAAAAGGACTCAAGAAACTGTTGATAGTGAACGATTCCTGTGAAAAGTCTAAATTGGTGACCTCTAGTTCTATCGTTAAACCCAGAAAAAGCTATAATCTCTTTAGTTTCGATGTCAAGGTAGCCCATGATGACCTTAAAAAGGAAATTCTGATCGTAGATGACCCGCCTCAACTGCAGCGAACTGCAGCCAAGGCGTGCCAATCGCTCCCGGTAGTTGAGGCGAAACTGGCCATTCCTAGCAAATATCTGCTTTGTAAACCTGTTTTGAACATTTTCGATTTTTTCGATGTACTGCTTTTGCGATGGCGACCACAACGGAGTGCAATACTCAAGCATTGGTCTAACGTATGTTTCAAAAAGCCTAAAAAGCGTTTTAGCGTGCCTGGATCTGAAAGCGCGGAATATATGGTTGGACTTCGCATGAGCTACTCTTACGATCTTGTCGATGTAATCTTCAAAAGAAAGACGATCGGAGTACTCGATACCAAGATCTCGCACAGAGTTCCTAACGTTGAGCTGGTGATTGCCCAATTGGAAACTGCAGTTCAGAGGGTGTTTGCGACCAATATGCATGATTGAAGTTTTTATCATAAGATATATCCAGTTGCCACTCTGTAGACCAGGTTAGCAAAGCGTCCAAAGCTTGCTGAAGGGCACTGGCGTTATTAACGGATGCCAATTTTGAGTCATCTGCGTATATGGAACAGTAGACGTTGGAGGGAAGACAGCTGGGCATGTCGTTAATGTAAATCAAGAACATCAACGAACCTAGACAAGTGCCTTGAGGGACACCACTGAGTGTGAGATAGCTGTCAGAAAAGGCATCGTTGACCAAAACTTTTTGAGAGCGCCTGTTCAAGAAAGATTGTAAAAACTTCAGCAGACAGCCATTTATACCATAAGCCCGTAGTTTAACATAAAGAAGATCAAGAGGGATAGAATCAAAAGCTTTTTTGTAATCTATATAACATGCGCTGACGTAGCCGTCTGAGTCGAGCACTCTCTGCCAGGTAGGAATGGTTGTCATTAAGGCAGTCAACGTAGATTTCTTTTGTAGGAAGCCATGCTGAGAATCAGTAAAAAGTAAGTTAGTGTGAAAGAAGCAGTAGAGCTGTTTGCAGACAATTCTTTCAAGTACTTTGCTGGTGGAAGAGGTGAGACATATGGGTCTGTAATTCCGGAAATCAGTCTTGCTTCCCTTCTTGAAAACAGGTTTAACGAAGCTCGAACGCCATATCGAAGGCACTTCTCCATGAAGAAGGCACCAATTGAACAGACGTGTCAGTATAGGAGTTAGCACCAAAGCTGCTTTTTTGAGAAAAATATACGGAATTTCGTCAGGTGAAGTTGAGTTTCGCTGTCGCAGTTCTAGTTATGTTCTGTAAAGAAGTTCGCTATTAATATCTAGAAAGTCCAGTTTTTCCGGCGTAAAAGAAAGGGGACTGTTGTAGTAGAGTGGTTCTTATACACAGATTTGAAGAATGAAGCGAATATTCCCGCCTTCTCCACCTCAGACTCACAAGGTTCTCCATTTGCGTTAAGGATAGTGCCGATTCGATTTGTGTGGTTGATCTTCTTGTTTATAAAGTTATAAAAGGCTTTAGGATTAACAGAGTTGGCAATTTTTTCTTCATGTTTGAGGTTCAAGAGTGCTAGCTCACGTTTGAGTTTCCTAGAAAAACGGAGATATTTTTGCATTCCAATTGAAAAACGCGCATTGTACAGCTTATTCACCTTCAAAGCCAAATGACGAATCCTAGCCGGATATTTATCGACTGACTTTTTTAGAGAACGAATCGGAACATATTTTTTGATGAGGTCGTTGCAGTGCTCCAAGTAAATGCCGTAACATTCATCTGCAGATCTGCACTGATCAATAAGAAGTCGCCAGTTAGTTTGGATGAGGTTTTCACAAATGGCATCGTAATTGGCATTAGAAAAGTTCAAATAAAATGATTCGGAGGGCGAGTCAGAAGGCTTCGAAGTAAGATTGAAGGAGACAACGTTATGGTCAGAGGTGGAGAACGGTGGAAGAATTTTTACATCTTGTACGATATTTTCGTTGTTAGTTACGACAAGATCTAGAATATTAGAGCCGTGCGTAGGGGCACAGACAAGCTGGGAGAGGGCACGCTCAGCGCAGAAATCGAGAAAGTCAAGTGCAGAGCCATAGATTGCATTCGCACTGTAATGTCGAGACCAATCAACTGATGGAAAGTTAAAATCGCCCAGGATGAGGTAATCAGAATTTTCAGGTATTGTGTAGATAGTGTGCGGGACCCCAGTAGGAGTGTGCAGAACGCCGTAGAAAGTGTGTGGGACCCGAATGAGTGTGCGCCGGACGCCGTAGAAAGTGTGCGGGACCCAAATGAGTGTGCGCAGAACGCCGTAGAAAGTGTGTGGGACCCAAATAACAGTGCGCCGGACGCCGTAGAAAGTGTGCGGGACCCAAATGAGTGTGCGCAGAACGCCGTAGAAAGTGTGCGGGACCCAAATGAGTGTGCGCAGAACGCCGTAGAAAGTGTGTGGGACCCAAATAACAGTGCGCCGGAAGCCGTAGAAAGTGTGTGGGACCCAAATAACAGCGCGCCGGACGCCGTAGAAAGTGTGTGGGACCCAAATAACAGCGCGCCGGACGCCGTAGAAAGTGTGCGGGACCCAGATGAGTGTGCGCAGAACGCCGTAGAAAGTGTGTGGGACCCGAATGAGAGTGCGCCGGACGCCGTAGAAAGTGTGTGGGACCCAAATAACAGTGCGCCGGACGCCGTAGAAAGTGTGTGGGACCCAAATAACAGTGCGCCGGACGCCGTAGAAAGTGTGCGGGACCCAAATTAGTGTGCGCAGAACGCCGTAGAAAGTGTGTGGGACCCAAATAACAGTGCGCCGGATGCCGTAGAAAGTGTGTGGGACCCAAATAACAGTGCGCAGAACGCCGTAGAAAGTGTGTGGGACCCAAATAACAGTGCGCCGGACGCCGTAGAAATTGTGTGGGACCCAAATTACAGTGCGCCGGACGCCGTAGAAAGTGTGTGGGACCCAAATAACTGTGCGCCGGAAGCCGTAGAAAGTGTGCGGGACCCAAATGAGTGTGCGCAGAATGGCTTAGAAAGTGTGTGGGACCCAAATGAGAGTGCACACCATACGCCGTAGAAAGTGAGCGGGACCCAAATGAGTGTGCGCAGCACGCCGTAGAAAGTGTGTGGGACCCAAATGAGAGTTCGCCGGACGCCGCAGAAAGTGCGCGGGACCCAAATGAGAGTGCTCAGGACGCAGTAGAAAATGTGTCGGGCCAGAACGCCGTAGAAGGTGTGTGGGACCCAAATAACAGTGCGCCGGACGCCGTAGAAAGTGCGCGGGACCCAAATGAGTGTGCGCAACACGCCGTAGAAAGTGTGTGGGACCCAAATGAGAGTTCGCCGGACGCCGCAGAAAGTGTGTGGGACCCAAATTACAGTGCGCCGGACGCCGTAGAAAGTGTGTGGGACCCAAATGAGAGTTCGCCGGACGCCGCAGAAAGTGCGCGGGACCCAAATGAGAGTGCTCAGGACGCAGTAGAAAATGTGTCGGACCAGAACGCCGTAGAAGGTGTGTGAGACCCAAATAACAGTGCGCCGGACGCCGTAGAAAGTGCGCGGGACCCAAATGAGAGTTCGCCCGACGCCGCAGAAAGTGTGTGGGACCCAAATTACAGTGCGCCGGACGCCGTAGAAAGTGTGTGGGACCCAAATAACTGTGCTCCGGAAGCCGTAGAAAGTGTGCGGGAGCCAAATGAGTGTGCGCAGAATGCCTTAGAAAGTGTGTGGGACTCAAATGAGAGTGCGCCGGACGCCCTAGAAAGTGTGTGGGACCCAAATAACAGTGCGCTGGACACCGTAGAAAGTGTGTGGGACCCAAATAACAGTGCGCCGGACGCCGTAGAAAGTGTGCGGGACCCAAATGAGTGTGCGCAGAACGCCGTAGAAACGTAGAATTTTTGAAGCTCCTCCCCTGGTACTTGATGTTCTCACCTCGACAATACACTCAGGCCGCAGACCAAAGTCCGGTTTATACAGGATTTTGTGCAGCAGTAGTACAGGCCATAAAACGGCCAATGTCTCACCGTCGACTGAGTACCACGCGCTGAGCGACCGCACGCGCTTCGGAAGCAGACGGGTTTTGGCCGCCGCGCGACGAGTTTTGGCCACCGCGCGACGTTTCGGCCGCCGCGCGGCGGCCGAAACTCGTCGCGCGGCGGCCAAAACTCGTCTGCTTCCGACGCGCGTGCGGTCGCGCAGCGCGTGGTACGCAGTCGACGGTGAGACATTGGCCGTTTTATGGCCTGTAAGTCATTAAACTTTCTTCTTATCAAAAGAGATTGCAAGTTGAGCTCACTAATCCTTGTTTCTGCAGATGGCATTTGTTGATAATGGCAAAGCAAAATCCAACCTTCCTGATCATTAGCTTCCTTGTGAACCCGTTTTGCACCTTTTCAAGTCTAACTATGCTCTTCTTTTTGTGCGGAACGTACACCGGTGTCCCATACTTAAGAATAGGTCTCACATAGGTTTTGTAGGCTCTAAGTAGCACCGCGCTGCTTCTTGTCCCCAGTCCCCTGAATATATTATTGACGGCCACGGTGGCTCTGGCAGATACCGATTCGCAGTGTTTGTCAAAACTGAGGTGTCGTGTGAGAATAAATTCCAGGTCATATATCTGCTCGACATTCTCGATCTCACAAGTCCCTTCGACATTGTAAGTGTGACAGTTATTCGAAGAACCCAGGTGCAGAGTTTTCGTTTTTTTCCTTCGATAACGGTAAGTCCCTTTCATGAGACCAGACCGCCATTGCGTCTATTGCATTTTGAATTGCATCGATGTCCTCCCTGGAGCCCGCCCGGCGAAAAATCTTTATATCGTCTGCAAATGCACAGAAATCTACTCCAAATCCACTTAATAAGTCCCCCAGCTCGTGCGTGTATATATTGAACAGAATAAGTGAGAACTTGCATAAAAAAACGCACAAAAACAATTCAGAACGGCTAATTGGTGGGTGTACGCCCACCCCCAACTAGCAAGATTTTTATAAATGCCTGTTTTCCGTCTTCTATTTTGCTGCTAAAACAGTTAGTAGACTCTCGGTGCTCAGCAACTACTTCAAATGCACACTAAAAGACGACAAAACAGAAAATCTAGTTAATGGGGGTGGGCTGAGACCCAGCAATACAATACCCGCACTAATTTTCTCAAAAAAAGTCGCGAAATCCCGACTTTTGCGACTTTTCGTCATAACTCCGCCCAGAATGCTCTATTTCAGCAATGAAGGAGGACATAATCAGAATCAGCATCGAGAGCTCTTCCTTGTGAGCTCTCGCATGTCTTACGGCCAAACAAGGCATATAGGGCTAACACAATCAATCGAGTTGGCGAAAGGAAAATTCAAGAATTTTGTGATTATTTGACTTAATTCCACGTCCACCTCAGCAGTATTAACATGATAGACAACAATTTATTAAATTGTCTGCGGCTGATAGACTTTATCTGCGAAATTTCGGTTTTTTGAATTTCTAAACCCGAATATTTCACCATTTCTACAACCACAAGCCTCCTCTTGCTTAGATTTACAGAGAGTAGCAATGTTTTCTCATCAACTGTGTCTGAATCCATCCATGGTGGAAAACTTGGAGAGAATTTAGACCGTTAAAAGTGGTTCGCAGCGATTTCAAATGGGCGATCTTTGAATTCAGCCCTTCCAAGGAGGCCCGTACTCCCTCTCAGGGGCTGGTAATATTTGCAGCTCCTCGCTGTACATGATAAATAGTTCGGAGAACCACCTAAGATTTTTTGCCAATTATTCTTTTCAAACTCAAAAACGTGTAGTAATTATCGATAACTTCCATTTGTTTTCCGATGCTTGGCGATCTACGATCAGCCGCTTCCCGAAATTTGAAATGCTGGGGCCGGATTCATCAACGAAATTTGGGGTAATTTAAACCCCGAGTTTAATTAACTCCACTCCATACCCCAAAATAAACCCCAAATGTATGTATCGGATACTCCCATATATACCCCGAAAATTGCGGTTTATTTTTTGATGAATTGCAAAAATTTACCCCGCGGAGTAAATTATACCCTAAAACCACGGTTTTATCGTTGATGAATCCGGCCCCAGGTGGTAAGGGCTTTCCAATGGTATAATGTTTGCTTGTTCGAACAAATCCTGTGTTTCTCAGATCTAAAAGAGTAATTTATCGTTAGTCCCTCGCTTTGCGTGTCTGCGTGTCTGCCTCTCCACGCTCTGCACACCCCCACTTTTGAAGGTGTCGAAAGCGCACTGCCTTGCCTGTCTCGCTCAATGAGCGAAGTCCACGCAAAATGGATCGATTTCCATGGGCAAGGTTTCACTCGGGAGACGACAAGAGCTTGGGTTGACACAGTAAGAAGAGGACAGAAAGAGCAGGAAAAGAAACATGAGGGGGAGGTAATCACACGGGAGGTATCCGTGTCATCAATGGGTAGGGATGGGCTGGAAGGGGATTTAACGAGATGCATAGTCCCTAGCTCACCAGCGACTACGAACAGGTTGAAAAGGAAGTCACTCCAAGGGTTGTCTATTTACTGAAAATCAACGCCTCGAATTCAGTGTAGAGAGTTGAACTTTACGGGTGGTTCCCAGATTATTTGCTCATTCCTACCGCAGCGCTAAATCACAACGCGGCGCGGTCGACACCACGCGGTAAGGCCTATTTTAGACTTCCATCGCTGCGCGATGCGGTATTTTCTGTGGGCATCGATCCATAACGCGCCGCTCGTCGATTCGCATATGAGTCATGAAATCGCGCCGCGCCGGGGTGCAATTCTAGAAATTCCCTAAGTCATTCATATTAATGAGCCACGTAGTTAGAATCTGCCAGGCTTTGAAAGAATTATCTTCGAAATTTTTCTTTATGCATGACGACAAATGGCATAACGACCACTTGGTCCTTTCTCCCAGTACAATTAACACGTGCCGCATCTCGGGCATTCGGGGGGCAGCAGCCGAGTGTCCGTCGAGGACTCATCCGAGCGTCCCAAACTCGGCAGCAGTCCCCCAGCGCCCTCGGACCAACCCCCCGCTTCTCTTGGGGGCTGGTCCGCGGACCTTTTTCGAGTGAAGCGCGGGAATTTGAAACCGTAAAAACGGTTTTCATCTTATTCCATTATATTTTCACCATTATTATGTTAATACTAATACTTTGTCACTATTACTACACTACTTTGAGTGTTACTTCTTCATAATACCTAAATTTTATGCCTTTACTGCCACTTTATGTTAAACGAGTTGACAACGAATTTATTGAAATGAGCGTAAAACACAACACCTCTATTCAAATTGCGGCTAAATTTTACAAGATACCTTTTTTTACAAATCTCCAAAAAATGAATACAACAAGTGTCCATGACTTATAGGGGTCGAAAATTAGACTGATGGTGATCAGAATACGAATGAAAGCCACGGGACAGGACAGACATTTCTGAGTACAAAAAAAGTTTGCTTACGATTTAATAGTTGTTGAACTGAGAAAATGATACGATCTGTTCATCCAACGAACTAGAGACAGAATTATGTGAAGAGCAAGGAAATACTGGACAGAAACGTTTCTACATCATATCATTGGTTATGCATGGGACAGTGATCGTCTAGTTTTCACGGTTGTTGACCAGTTCTTCCTGCCTTCACTATAAGTCGATAAGGAAATCTATAAGAAGCTATACATTGAAAATCTATAAGATACTGAACATGGAAAATTTAAAATGACACCGAGAAATTCGACGACTGATACTGGATTTCTTCTAATTCGAAGCGGGTCCTGATGTCACGTCTGAAAGAGTAGTGTGTTTGCGCCGATGCCAGCGGCGTTCCATAATCTTCTCGGTCTTGGAGCGCTCTGCTTCGGACGATCCAAGTGATGCATATGCCCTGAAAAAAATGTAGCATTTGATTGTTAATCAACTAAATAGAACAACTGAGGTACTGAGGTAAGCGAGAGTGCACTAGAATTTCGGAGTGTTCACCAACCTTGACTACGGTTCGTTCACTATCGTAGCCATTTTTCCTCGTCGTGTCCGTAACCTATAGTGTCTTCGACGATGTCTGAATGATATAATTACGGTAATATTGTATATAGCGAAGAGGTTGCAACCACCTAGAAGGGTGTTTTCGACGATCTCCAGCAGGGTGCTCAGCTGACTGTCCCTGCCATTCCGACCGTTGCAACCTGCACAAGACCAACATTTACACGTAGACGGAATCCTAGTCGCGGATTTACTAGGTTGGAGACCATACTGGGTGGGATTAAGGAGATTTCAAAAATTACAATACACATCGAGAGGCTGCAAATTAATCGACAAAGTTCCAAAATTCTCAGAAAAAAAAACTCCAAAAAAGTCTTTAAAAGTCATGGATGTCAGTCAAGGACAAATGTGGTTTCTAGCCCATTTTTGGGCAGGAGAAGAAGGTCTGAAGAACGCTTTACGAGCCGAAAGCTAGCCTGAGAGACAGTCTCGAACTTTTGGAGACTTTATTTGAAATTTTTTGGGGTTATCGAATCCGAACTTTATTTAATAATTCGCAGCTTGTTGATGTGTATGGCATTTGTTGTGAACAAAAATGAGGCTCAAACGTAGCACAATTATTCATCAAGGAGATTGATGTGACCGCGAATAACTTAAAGTAAGAAATATACAACATGTCTGCAAGAGATGAAAGCATGAACGACAAGTTTGAAGGACAGCGCTGCAGCTGTTATGAGTGGTCCTACTAGGAAAATGTCGTCGTCCCCCTCGGCTGAGCCCCTTTCGCCCTCGGCTCGCTCGAAGCGCGACTCCGCCCCCGAATTGATATCCTCGAATGATCCCCCTCGTCCGAAATCACCTCAGCTGGTACCCCCAAATGCCCGAGATGATGCAACAACCGTAGTCCGCAATTGCGGACCGCAATTGCGGACCGCAATTGCGAACCGCAATTTGGCTCCGAGAGCAATAGTAATTCGATTCTATCACACATCTGTCGACATCAAGACTGCGCCCACGCGGCTCGCGCGGACTTTTGGGTTCAAAATAAAGCATTTTTAAATTTTCGGTCTTCGCACCTTAACCTATTGCTCATTCAGGTGCCGCGCTGCAGAGCAACGCCATGCGGTCGAATTTATGCAACAACGCTTTGCACATGGTCATCACTCTTCTTCGTCGCGTTTTGGAATCGCTACGTCACGTGATTCGAATCTTCCACGCATCTGTCAATATCAAGATTGCGGCGCACGCGGCTTGTTGCGCAAGCGACGCGACCGCTCGGACGACTGCTGGCGTAATCAATTATTTATTCGAACCAAAAAAAAACCGTGAATAGTCGAAGTACGTTCTTGAACGAATTCTCACCAAATTCAGAGCCGACTTCACTACGTGCTGGCGACGGCGTTCTCTGAGACAAGCGCCTCTCAGGCGGCGTCATGGACGCGACCCACGCCGCATCAGGGCGTACACGGCGCGCACTACAATTGAGAACATTTTCACGGACTGTCAATTGCCTGCCTTGCGGACAAGTTGACTTGGATGAACCTGTACGCAATCTAGAACATTTCTCTCCGAAACAGAGCTGCGTCGCGTTGCGCTGGAGCTCGACAGTGAGTTGAAGCTCAAAGATGAAAAAAAAATGGAAAAATGCTTCATTTTGGAGCCAGATGCCCGCGCAAGCGGTCGCGTGTGCGATAAGTAGCGTGCGGCCATTGGATTCGAGGAGTTGATTTTCAGCAAGTAGACATCCCATGGAGCGACTTCCTTTTCAACCTGTCTGTAGTCGCTAATGAGCTAGGGACAACCCATCTCGTTGAATCCCCTTCCAGCCTATCCCTACCAGTTGATGACACGGATACCTCCCGTGTGATTACCTCCCCCTCATGTTTCCCTTCCTGTTCTTTCTGCCCTCTTCTTACTGTTTCAACCCAAGCTCTTGTCGTCTCCCGAGTGAAACCTTGCCCATGGAAATCGGTCCATTTTGCGTGGACTTCGCCCATTGAGCGAGACAGGCAAGACAGTGCGCTTTCGACACCTTCAAAAGTGGGGGTGAGCAGGGCGCGGAGAGTCAGAGACGCAGAGGCGCGAAGCCAGGTACTAACGATAAATTACTCTTTTAGATCTGAGAAACAGAAGGATTTGTCGGAACAAGCAAACATTATACCATTGGAAAGCCCTTACCACCAGCATTCTAAATTTCGGGAAGCGGCTGATCGTGGATCGCCAGGCATCGGAAAACAAATGGAAGTTATCGATAATTACTACACGTTTTTGAGTTTGAAAAGAATAATTGGCAAAAAATCTTAGGTGGTTTTCCGAACTATTTATCATGTACAGCGAGGAGCTACAAATATTACCAGCCCCTGAGAGGGAGTACGGGCCTCCCTGGAAGGGCTGAATTCAAAGATCGCCCATTTGAAATCGCTGCGAACCACTTTTGACGGTCTAAATTCTCTCCAAGTTTTCTACTATGGATGGATTCAGACACAGTCGATGAGAAAACATTGCTACTCTCTGTAAGTCTAAGCAAGATGAGGCTTGCGGCTGTAGAAATGGTGAAATATTCGGGTTTAGAACATCAAAAAACTGAAATTTCGCAGAAAAACTCTGTCAGCCGCAGACAGTTCAATAAGCTGTTGTTTATCATGTACACACTGTTGAGGTGGACGTGGAATTACGTCAAATAACCACAAAATACTTGAATTTTCCTTTCACCAACTCGATTGATTGTGTTAGCCCTATATGCCTTGTTTGGCCGTAAGACATGCGAGAGCTCAGAAGAAAAAGCTCTCGGTGCTGATTCGAAATATGCCCTTCACTGCTCGAATGGATCATTTCGGGCCGAGTTATATGTCGCAAAAGGATATGTCGCAAAAGTCGCGATTTCGCTACTTTTGCGGCTTTTTTTTGAGAAAATTAGTGCGGGTAAAGTAGCTTGTTTCTGAGCGTTTTTTCTCCCACTTTTCACTCATTTTCACTTTTGCGATGACCAAACCTACCTTCTCATGGAGATACATACAGCAATAAACTTTTTTTTGTCGCGAGCCCTGCCCTTCAAAGCAATCGCACCATTGAGCACAAATAATACCTCGTGAAGGACTGAATAAGCTGCACTGTTTCACAGAGCTGAATTTCATTGTTTTTTTTCTGATTTGTTTTCTGTTTTTTTTTTCAAATTTTTCAGAAAACAACAGAAACAGAAGGCCGAAAACGGCCAGAAAACATCAGAAAACAGAAATTTCCGCCTACCCCTGGTTGCGACCCTGGACAACCACAGCCATCAGCTGTAACTGACTCGCGATTTTTTGAAGGAACGTGAGTCAAACACTGTCCTTTTCATCAATTGCTGACGGAAAGAGATACATGCGAAGAGTCAAAAATCGCAGTTCCTTCATTTGAGCAAGTTTACGTACTACTTTCCTCACCTAGTGGCCCATCTTGTGTCACCCGACCGTAGTATCGCACGTTATTACTGATTTGCAAGGGGTAAAAAACAACCTCATTGAGTAATTATTGATGTTAATGGTAAGAAGAGACCACTGCTTATAACATCCCTCAACTTAAAGATGTGAACTCTCAGTTACATATACACAGTAGGCCAGAAAACAGGAATGTCGTAGGCACCTCTTAATAAAAAGGAAGCCTGCTCACATGAATGTTCAACTCAGTGGAGGCGTTACGCGCAATGAATTTTATTCGAAATTCGGATTCGTTCTCGCTTTCTATGTCTGCTTTCCCATACTTTTTGCTCAAATGCGTCATCTTTATTCGGCGTGGAGGAATAGAACCGGGACAACTCGTGCACCGAACCTTTCGGTTCAAAGAAAGGATCTTTGGTGGCCACACCTCCGCTGCAGAAGGCTTTGAGATTCTTGTGACATCATTGTGATTATTGCGTTATCTTCTCAAAGAAGGGACTAGAAACTCGGGTGTACTCTGTGCACGATGTGGCTTACATGTGCTCAGCAAGTTTACGTTTGCCTCAACCTGTTTGCAGATCTTCGTGTCATTTCCGTCATCGATGCTGATCGACCGTAGTTTGATTGAGGTTCCGACCGAAATGCGTGGTCAGTGCACAATCTGGAGCTTTCTCCCACATTTCAGTGACAGCTTCACTGTTGAGGTGAGCAGAGCGGGAGTGGTCTTTGAATAAAAATCGTTCAAATGCAGTGTTTACGATGGTTTGGTCCCGAGTTTTTCACTTAAAACAATGCGCTGGCCACCAAGTGTTACCAAAATTACGAAGAAACGGCGAGAAACGCACTGAAACATCTTATTTCAGTGACATTATTCTATGTCATGGACAAGTTTCCCGGTTGGATGAGCATGTTCTCGGTGGTTGTCACCTGCGAAAAATTGCGTCAATCGATAATAGAAAAACAAAAAAGTTAAATGCAGTGTTCACGATGATCATCCTTGTTGACTTTCCACAGTAAAATGTTAGGGGAGAAGGATCAATTCCTCTACGCTCAAAAATCAACGTAAACAAGAGAGGGCCTATTTTTGCTCAAAAACGCGTCTTTCGTGTCCTTTTTAAGCATGCCTTGCTATATAGGGCACCAGACCTTCCGTAAACCGTGGAGATATCAGAAGTGAAATTTATCGTGAACATTGCCTTTAATTAGTCCGAAGGAGTCGAGTCGAAGGTGTTTAGTTAGAGTCCGAAGGAAAGAACGGTACAGTTGAGAGTAGAGATTTGCAGGGGACGGGTCCGCAAAAGATTTCATCGTCACAACCAACAGTTCGTGTGAGAATAAAGAGGCGGGGTGAGAGTAAAGGATTTAGTGTACTTCTGGGGCGTTTTTCTCAATTTCTTTTTCTTTTATTTTAGTTCTACTCAGGGGCCAATCAATCGATATAGCGAATAATTTTAAAATTGAAGATTAACCTGAACACTGCCTTTAAAGGCGGTGTGCACGATAAAAGCCATCTCCGAGTTTCCACCGTAATTCGAAAGGTTCGGGCCCACGGCAACAGTAATGTCAAAAAAACGGCAAAAAGGCCTCCAGATAACCCTACACGGCCCTGAACTTCTGTGCAGAGCGTAATCTGCACCGAGCGACACAGAGCATCTTGTACTAGCTTACATATAGTACATTCGCCCCCTAGAGGAATATGGTACAACGGTGTTCAACCCTGTTTCTAAACGTTGCACTCAAAAACTTGAATCAGTTCAAAACAACTTCACTAGAAAGCTCTGGATTCGCCTACATGGATATGATTATACTTCAATTCCCTCAGCTTTTGTCCGTAACAGGTCATTCAAACTTCCCACTCTGCTCTACCGTAGAACTAAGTATGATCTCATTATGGTGTATAAATTGATCACCGGTAAAATCCTAGTTCCCCTCAATGATTTTTACACGCTCTCCCGCTCAACCACGAGAGATGGGCTGGTTAAACTGGGTTTCACAACAGCCAAAAGTCGAATGAGGGCCTCATTTTTCACTCAGAGAGCTGGGTCTGAATTTTTGAAAATTTCAAAGAAATATCCTATACCTAACGTCGGCGTGGAACCGGATGAGACTTCGCGTTCACTGTTGAAGGTTGGCGCAAACTCGGTGCCATATGCTATAACATAGGTGCACGGAGTTTGCGCCAATCTTCAACAGTGAACGCGAAGTCTCTTCCGGATCTACGCCGACATTACCTCATAAGCGCAGTTTAAAAAGCTTGCCGACAAGTACCTAAAAGAGACTGCTTGAAGTTCAATACAACGCTGGTCGTTTATCGGACAATTTTTAATTATGATGTCAATTGTGTCTGTGGTCCGTTCAACTTTTTGTATTTTATGTTTCCCGCGTGGTTCCCCACGCATGAATAAATAAATAAATAATCCACGACCACTCCACTCAACAGCCGTTGATCGAAACAAACAACTGAAAAATCGTCATCAACAAAACATGCGATGATCAAATGATCAGTACCATTCTCCATGATGCACGGATTGAACAAATTCACCCCATTTGAATATTGTATTTTCCTCGAAGTCGATTTTTGAGTTGATTGTTTCGATAAGTGGCACTTGAGTGGAGTGGGCGGGGATTGCGCCCTACGCAAAAGTTCGGGGGCGTGTACTCAGAACTCTGCAAACATGTTGCGAACACCTTAGCCGACATGTTTCGCAAGTCTTAGGTAGCATGTTGCTATAGCTGCGGAAAGCTGTCCCTATGCGTGACCGATAGCTGTCTACAAAGGCGAAGGAAAGCTGTTATGCTTGCGTGCTGAACGTGTCGGTAGGAGCCTCGCTATACTTACGTGTTTTGCTGCCTGGCACTCGAGTCAGATTTGGCGTCCGTTAGATTACGATACTGACAGATTGCCAACAACGCTGAGGCCAATGGCAAGCAAAACACTGAAGCACAACGAGATTCTAACATGTACTCAAGACGTGAACTCTTGCTCTGCTGTTTGGAGTAGGCTTCCTTACCTTACGCGAAAGGCAGGTCTGCTCATGGACTCAGGTTCAAACAGGTTACGTGTCTGTAGCATTTGATTTTGATATGCTCTTTCATGTAGTTATCAAAGATTTGGTAATATGTGGCCCTGTCTTATGCCAATAATCCATACTCCCCCCGCTTCATTCCTCACAGTACCCGCACAAGATCATTCATGGTCTTCGAATCCTGGTATACATGAAGTTTTTAAGTAATGTTTTCGTGCACTGGAATGCATTCTCATTGCTGGATAAAAGACATGTACAGTGAATCTAGTGGTGAAGACGAACGTTTCGTGGCGGTTGATTGCGCACTGACAGAAAATTCGACTTCAAGTAAATGTATTTCGGCCACGGTGGCTGTTCTTCCAGCTTTTTGTTATGACCATGATTTCCAAGAGTAGAAATTGTTGGACAAGGAAACGTTGGCAACAGAAATCATGAGCATTCCAAAAAAATTATGATGGTGTTCTAAAAAGCTAGTTTTTCGTCTGGATAATTCTCGATTTAAGGCTTTCAAAACATTTGGTAAAATGATTGTAGTCGAAACAGTGCTCCATTGAAGGCATGCAGGATTAGCCTCGCCGAAAAACTCTTTCTTTACAAGTTTGTAAGAAAAGCGCCTGAACGTAGAAGATAAAAACGGCAATGGCATTAAAAAAAACACATGCGGAGCGGTTTTCACCGTTCAACACTACCCCCACCATTTACTATCATTGCCTTTAGTACCGTTTTCAAAGGCGATGTTTACGATGAGTTTCGCCTGCAAGTTCTTCAGATGGAACTAGCACCATGTGTATCTAAAATCACGAATAGGCAACATAAAAAGGCTAGAAAGGACTGGCCCCGATACTACGGAGTTGAAAAACCCGCACTCACATCGCGATTTCGTCTGCTCAAGGGTTTCATCCTTTAAGAAAGGATTAGGGAACGTTCGACACGGAGGTCAGCTTCATAAAATCCCCGAGTGTCCAATCCATGACGAAAACCGGAGGACGGCGCGCTATATCAGTATCCAATATACTTCCCGCTAAAACGCCTGCTTCCACTCGGATAGCCTAGCCACCCTACTTAATGCAGCGTCCATACGTGGCGAAAGCGGGCGTTTCCGCTGTTGTCGCCTCTCGACGCTCCTCAACGCCGGAGCAACCCGTGCCCGCAAATTAACCCAGGCAAAGATCCCCTACCTCGTGTTGATTCGATTGAAAACGTTTGATCGGGTGATCAATCGCTCGAGTCAGTGCAACGGCTGATGATTTCCGACCGTTTTCAACTTCCGTGGTGGGACTATGGAAAACAAGGGCAGTAGTTTTGATACAGGTTCAATGCCACTTGTTTTGGTGATGGAGCAGTAAGCTTGAAACTTACTGCTTGCTTCGTGGTGCTGGTGTAGAGCGCGCGGGAGCGAGCGGGCGAGGGAGCGCGAGAAGGAGCGCCTGTGAGCGGCCATCGAATCGTGTGCCCGCGATGACCATCGATTTTGCGTCTCGCCACGTATGGACGGAGCCTAAAGCAGTCCGTAGAATGAAGTTGCCATCTACAAAACTGATGTTGTATCGCGATCGAGTGGCTGGGCATGTTTTGTGAAACCATACTAATCGCGCTTGAAAACAAGGGACACTGCCAAAAAGAAGGTGCAGGTAGAGAACTTCAAGAAAAAGGTACTTAAAGGCATCGTCCGCGCTGGAAAGCACTTTCAATTTTCGTGCTCACATTCATGAATGAGCCCAATAGAACATACCGGTAAACTACGGCGCGTCAAAAATTAGGGTTATGAGGTTGGAAAGCGTCAAAGATGAGGATCCGCCACCAGTTGTTACCAGTCATCTAGCACTTTTTCATGTTGATGCCACCGGCAAACAAGATGAAAAACAGTGACGGCACAAACTCCACATGCAGAAGAACTTCGAAAATGACTGCGACGAGGTCTCTAAATGCAGAAAAACTCCAAAATTATAGTAACGACGTCTACCAATGCAGAAAAGCTTCAAAAACGACTTTGGCGCGAAATTTGAATGTAGTTTACTTGTTCAGAATGACTTTTCTTTAGATATGGAGGTTTTTAATGGGCCATTTCGGCAATTCGATAGAGAGGCCAAGCCACTCAAAAAAAAATTGAAGAATTAGTATACGGTTTTCTATGCGCACGATGCCTTTGAATCATTTTGGTTTTTTAACGGACAGTTTGCTATGCGCAAGGTGGAGTGAGAGTCCAACGCTTGGTGTATATCAGGAGCAATTTTTCAATTTCAACATTGTCTCAGATCTACCTGGGGACGAAGTTGTCGTTTGAGCGTTTTTTATCATCATTGAAAATTATCCTGTTTTCGCTCAAATCACAGAATTTTATTTTCTGGCATTCCGACCAAATTAAAACATACTCCAACCAACGGGAACCCACGGACAGGGTTCACGGATTTTTTTTAAATCGAGATTACTTGCCAAAACAACTACTTGCCCTTCGCGTAGAGCTGAATATGCAAAACCTTGGGAGACACGCACCAGGAGTACACCAATTGCTGAAATCTCACCCCGCCTCAGTATAGAGAGTGAATATGAACATTTTAAAATATTAAGATCTAGACTGCACAGTATGTTTAAATGTGGAATTGGAAAGCTACTCGTTTTTACGAGAGACGAGAATGATCATGAGATACGGGAAAAATGAGCTTTTGAATGCTAAATGATACTTTGCTATACAATGCTTAAAATAACATTTTTAAAAGGCGCGGGAACTTATTCCTCAGCTTAAGGCCTATTTTAGAATTCCATCGCAGAATTCGCATATGAATCATGAAATCGCGCCGCGGTGGAACTCTAAAAACCCCTTAAGGGGCCGATTAGAGTCCCGCCGCTGAGAGGCGCGACAGCATCCAATAGAGGAGTATCGATCATGTGGCGCCGTACGATCGATTCTCCTTCATTGCATGATGCCGCGCCCTCCAGCGGCGGGACTCTAATCGGCCCCTAATAGATTCTAGCTAAAGATTAAAGATCAACGCGCGTCTCGAACCTATTGAAATCAAAAACTTGTCGGTGGGCTTGTTTGCTTTTTTCTGGACATGATTGACTTTTTCCTCGTTTTTTTCTCATTTACTTGAACGAATTGAGAATTTGTGCTTGCCAGGGTTACCATACATCGGCCAGACTATAGCATAAAAAAGTACCACTCAGGTTGGACCCTGCCTTGAACGAGGCGAAGCTATAGGGAAGACAAGAAACCGCATATTAGATGGCATTGCAACTGTGAAAAAATGACGGTAAAAATTACAGTACGTTGCCTCGGCCAGCACTGAGATGTTCATGTGGCAATTGCTGATTGTCAGCACATAATCCAACATAGGAGAATAATTTCATGAGAATCTTGACAAGGAAAACATGAACCCCAGCAGTTATGGGGGGGGTGGAGGTGGAAGCAGTGAGAACGTTCGCGCGAAATCGATTGAGCGAGCGGGCGAAAATTCGAAAATGCCTGCTTGAAGATGCCGTAATATGTTTGATGCCTGACGGTACCATGTTTGCTCGCTCCCTGACTGCCCCGGCTATCGCTCTCCTGGAAAACCCGCGGCGGAAGCATGTTTGTAAGCTGCGCGAGACGAGATAACATGTCGGAAACATGTTGAGGTCACATCATGCTGCTAGCATGATGTTCCAAAACTTCTGAGTAGCAGGGATGAGCGTAATTACGACTAACGGGCTTTTTGAGTGTTACGGCTAACTACTAACGACTAACGAAATTAAAAATATTTTCGTAAGCGATCCCAAAATTCGTTAGAAAGTCAGTAGTCATTCAAATCGCGCTCCGACCCATGGCTTACACCAGGGATGGCATGCATGAATGCGGCAGTGATGGTCAGGGAGCGCTACGCAGCACGCACGCGCCACGATTTGAATTCAAGTTGCGATGCGTGCTCGTGACGTTGCGCCTCCCTACCCTGGCCGCCGCATTCATGCGTGCCACTCCAGGATTGATACATATTGCCCTGTTAGTTGTTCTAGATGAACGGTGCAAAATAACCATAGCCTTCAGTATTTATCATTTCTACTGACACTGCTTCACAGTTCTGGAACCCCCACGTGAAACCACAGCCGAACGTTGCGTAAAGTTAAGCGCAGCATTTGTGCGACTTCGCGTTGGTCGCGCTACTTTATGGTAGACTCACTGAACCGCTTCCGGCAGTGACCGCCTCCTGCGGAGATTTTTGGAGAGGACACTATCAGATATGATAATATGGAGCGGTGCCTGCAGGCCACAACTGCCCAACGACGGGAACAGTATCCGATGATTAAATTGTAAAGGGTGCCGTCCTTCGATTTTCAGTCATTAATTCGGGAAATAGGGTTTCTAAAAAGCGGTGCTGGAACCTTTCAGGGGTAAAATTTTCACTTAGGTGCTAATTTCTTCCGCCCTTTCCCCATTATGGAAAGAAGCTTGAAACCACGCGCGCACTCAACGCGCGACGCTGGGAAGAGAACAATTAGTGCAAAGTCAATGCAGTTGTCCGTATTGTCACCATGGAGAAAATCTCAGATAACGTCATATAGCGCAGAATGGCAAATTTTGCACTGGAAAAAAAGCATAGCTTTCAAGATTTTCTAGGTTTCCCACATTGTTTCTTTTCTTATCAAAAAAAACCGACACCGCTAAAAATCGATAAACACACACTCTCGAGTATTAGGATTTCGTGCATATTTTTAAATGTGTATATGTAGATTTGCAGTTTGAACTATAGGGTGAGTCATAAGTTCTTGGAATTTTTCAAAAATTCATATTAATTCGCGCGCGAATAGATCAAATGCCACTCGTGCGCGGTTGTTTGCTAGGTAGATCAAACCTCGTTAGTCAATACCTGCCAGCCCTCGAAACGCCATTCGTGGCTCAGTAAAATGTCGGAAAAAGAGCACGCTCGCGTACTGATTCTTCACTACTTCGAAAGAGGTTTCACAGCTGCTCAAACTGTTAAGGAAATAAGGGCCAACGAAGGAAGGTATCGAATTGCTGCCAGTACTGTGTACAACTGGTATCAAAAGTTTCGCTCCGGCAGCTGCTCTCTGAAGGACAAGCCGAGATGTGGAAGGCCACGAATTCACGACCCCACGTTGGCGGCGAATGAGCCGGAGAAAAACCCGCACCTTCACAGCAGAGGTCTCGCCCAGCTTACAGGGAGTTCGCAGTCGACCGCAGTTCGCCAGCTACACAATATGGGACTGAGACCGAAAAAGCCGTTCGTGATTCCTCACACTTTATCCGACACCGACAGGAATCGCAGGATTGCCATTTGTCAAGAACTACTGAAGCGGCACCACAAAGGAAGTTTTTTTGGTCGCATCATTACATGTGATGAGAAGTGGTGCTACTATGACAATCCTGACCTGTCTGTGCAATGGGTTAAGCCCTTTGAGTCGCCAGATCCTGTGCAACGTCGGGATATCCACGGAAAAAAGTGTCTACTGACCGTTTTTTGGTCCACTGATGGAGTTGTGTTCTGGAAATTACTTCCGCCAGGAAAGACTATAGATGCTGACTACGTCTGCCAAGAACTAGAGGAAATGGTCACCAACGCGGAGAAAAATCGACGAAAACGTGACCAGATCCTACTGCTCTGGGACAACTGCCGCCCACACATAGCGAAAAAAAGAAAGAAAAATTGAAGGAGCTGCAGTTGGAAACTCTCCCTCATCCAGCCTACAGTCCAGATATTGCTCCATCGGACTACCATTTATTCAGAAGCCTCGAACACTGGTTGAGGGGAAAGCAGCTTAAGACCGAAGAGCACTTGAGGACCGAGTTGGACGCTTTTTTTGCATCGAAGCAGCGCTCATTCTACGACTACGGTATTCGAAGTCTCGCTCGTCGTTGGCAGAAAGTTGTTCGTTGTAATGGCTCTTGCTTTGAATAAGTTTGTTACCTTGTGTTTAACAAAAAAATAAAAAATTCCAAGAACTTATGACTCACCCTTATAGCTTCTCTAACAAGGAGTGATTTGTGTCTTTAATGACCTTGAATGTTTTGAAAAACATACATCTCTTTATGCCTTCCTTTTTTTCTATTCATAAAGATTTCTTTTGCCTCAACTGTGCCTGTTTTCAAAGCCTAGATTTTCAACGACTAACGACTAACGAGGGTTTTGGCCGGTTGAACGACTAACGAATCACAAAATTTATATTACGCACATCCCTGGCGTGTAGGACTACTTGGGGCTCTTTTTTAGCCATTTTGCGACATGGCTGCTGCTATGAGCCCCCACCTTTCGATTTCCGTTGTAAGCCCGAAGACGGTTTCCATCGTGAACATTGCCTTTAATTAAAGGCAGTGTTCACGATGGTTTTCGTTCCCGAGTTTTCTACTCAAAACAATTCGTTAGCAACCCAGTGTTACCGAAATCACGAAGAGACGGCGAGAAACGCACTAAAACGTCTTATTTCGGTCACATTATTCTCTGGCCTGGACTAGTTGTCCGGTTGGATGAAGATGCTCACGGTGGTTGCCACCGGTGAAAAATGGGGTTATTCAAAAATGGAAGAATATTTCAGGCAAAACAGTATTAGTTAGGGCCCGAAGGAAAGAACGGTGCGACAGAGAGTAGAGAATTGCAAAGGACGGGTCCACAAAAGATTTCATTGTCACAACCAGCAGTTCCTGTGAGAGTAAAGAGGCGGGGTGAGAGTAATGGATTTCGTTCTCTTCTGGGGCGCTTTTCTCGATTTCTTCGTCATTTCAGTTCTACCCGGGGGCCAAGCAATCGATATAGCGACCAATCTCAAAATCGAAGATTATCGTGAACACTGCCTTTAAACTAACACTTCGATGTTTGGCCGACCAAACAGCATGAAAGTGGTGCCTAACAAGGGACCACTTTGAACAAAAATTGGAGTTTTGAAAAACGGTCTTTTGAGAGTTGTAGAGGGCGTAAAAAGGGACAATTTAAGATTTTAAAATTTCACTCAGTCCTCACTGGTAGATCAAAAACCTTCAAAACAGTGGGTTGCGGTAGGTAAAATGCCATTCAATGCACCCTAACCTGACGAAATCCGCTAAAAAACAGGAAACGGACCTCAGATTCGTGTTCAGCGCCCCAAATTACCCCCTGGGGCGGAGTTTGGGCGAAAAATTTCGATCTCTGATCCCCCAAAAATGGCATTGAGCTTACTACCTCATGGGGCTCCAAAGGTCGAAAAAAATTTAAGACCCAAACTTCGCTCTCGGGGGTTGTTTAAAGTGCTCATAACGAATCTGAGGTCAGTTTATCGATTTTCGACAGATTACGGTAGATTCCGGTGGGTATACGGTAGTTGGGTCCAAGTCTCAGATTTGACTCAAAATTTCTGAACGGGGGTTATTCGGGGTGCTGAATGTGAAGTTGATGTTCATTTGTCAATTTTCAATTTATTAAGGTAGGTTAAGGCCCTTTATGTCATGACAACTACCGTAATCTACAGTAAACCTCAGAATTTCGACAAACGATCTCTAGATTCCTGTTCAGCACCCTAGATTACGCCTACATACAAGTTTTGAGCCGAATCCCAAAATTTTTCCAAACCACCCTAAACATTCCCTGATGGGTAGCCTTGCCTTGCCGCAAGGCTTGGAAGAACGCCTGTAACTTTTTTTCAGAGTGGATTCTTTTCTTCTCAGAGAAGCTGCGAAGGGCATTCTCGGATTCTACGTCCAAAATGGTTTCAGAAAACTACATTCAATCCAGAACGGCCAGACTGACTAAAAGTAGTTATCTTGTAAGACGCGTTTCTAGAAGAGTGGTTCGGTTCTACTCGGTATTTTGGAATTGATAATGAAACACTTGTGTCTTCGAGCCATGCGCTAAGATATTAGATTGCTTCATTGGATTTTGTAGTTTAGGTAAACTCACTTCTGTTTACAATAATTATTTCTGTTAGAAAAAAAGATTGGTAATTGATCAAGGAACAAGTTCACGGAGTTTCATAATGTCCGAACTTTTTTCCAGCGTCATATATCAAAATAAGTCCCCTAAAGTGTTTCTCCGAATTAGGGATGATTTCTCTGTGGCATATGTGGGGGAGAAGGGTAAGGGTATTCTTGATATTCTAGCAGTTGTCGAAACCTTGGAATTTCCAGTTTCTAACGTTGATGAGAACCGTTTTCCGTTTATATCACGTTACCTCTGCGATATAAGAAAAGAGGTATAAAACAAGAGACACTGTTAAAACTCGAAGTAAGGTGAACGCATAGAAATGTCATGACTATCAGCCATAATGCAGTAATGATGCCGCAGTAATCTAACCATCCTTCAATTGCTTCGTAATCCATCGCCTAACCTGCTGAGCCATGGTGTGTTGCCAGCCCACCCCGACTATCTCATTGCAATGATCGGTGGTTTGCATGCAACCAGCATTGTTCAGGGGATCAATGAACAAGTCATAACTTAAGAACTTAGCTAGATTTCATCTTCAAACTTTTAGGAGAACCTTTTCAGATGATTTCAAGGCCACTGTATAGCTTACATTTGTGCTACATCCCCCCAATCCAACGTTCTGGTTTCTTTCTTTTCTTGATCGTTCTTGATCTACCCGTGAGGACTGAGTGAAATTTTGAAATCTCAAATTGTTTCGTTCTAACTCCTCTACAACCCCCAAAAGACCGTTTTCCGAAACTCCATTTTTCGTTCAAAGTGGTCCCTTGTAAGTGCGGGCGTGAAGTCGCTCAATTATCCCGTAGCGCTGCGCTTTCTCCACTGTCACTTTTGATTACCGACAGGAGTTTCGTGTCGCACTGACATCTGCCATCATTTTGCGCCGCGAAAACTCTAAGCGCCGCCTTAGGCGTCGTTTATATGTACTTCCGCCGCCGAGCGGCACGGCGAAGTTCATTCCTACAATATTGATCGTGCCGCGCCGCGTGATCAATATTACAGAAATGCACTGTGCCGCGCCGCTCGGGTGCGGAAGTATAAACGACCCCTTAGCGATCCTCAACAGTCGGTGATCATCGCTCCGACGCTGCTGACGGGGTAGCGACGGACTGCCATTGATTGATCCACTCTCTTCGTGGTTGCCTCCCCTGCGATGCCAGTGAGAACAAAATCGCCGCTGCTGCGAGGACGCTGCAGCAGCAGGAGTTCCAATCGCTGGGGCGAAAATCGGCAGCGATGCAGTAAAAGAAGGCTTGACGACAATGACTTATTGACGAATTTCATAGAAACACCTAAATACCATTTCTTTGGTTGCCTCATGAATTTTGTTTCATTTGTTATAGTTTAGGTCCGTGTGAGCACGATGAATCTCAGAATAACTGTGGAATCCACGTAAGCCTTGTCAGCAGAAGCAGATGGCCGATTCATATCTTTTTGCATAAGAAGTGAAGCCGCCGACTTGATTTTCTGATGGCATCTTCTTAAGTTTTTTTTGATTTTGATCTCTCCCTCTCTTGTCTCGCCAATTTGTTTATTTTTATATCTATTGCACCATGTTTCTAGGCGTCTTATCTGTGATGATTCTACGGGATATACTGGTTCGAGCAGTAGAGAAGACCTACTGTGAGGACCAAACCGAAAATTTTTCATGAACTATTATTTATAGCTGTAGTGCCAAACTGCTATACCTTCACATATAGTGCTATACCCTCACATTTAGTTAGTTGCATGATACTTATTTGCACCAAAATTCTTTTTTTTTCCCTTCAGTCCATTTCTTATCCACCATTTTCTTCCTGAGTGCGAATGAGCGGATTAAGAGAGTAGCAATCGGTTGTATCTGTACGTGTATGGCATAAGTTTCTTCAGGGATTTACTACGAGTTCTTGCACTTTTGATTAGCACTTTTGATAAACATTGTTTAATAAAATGTTTAAAACTCAATGGTTGGGGTGAGTTAAATTATTTGCGATGTAAGGCGCGACTTGACTATTTTCGGACCTGTGCTGAATATCCGGAGGCCTTGATAGGTTCTAATGTGTGTGGAGAATATTTTGTGAGTCTCCTTTATGACATGGTACACCCAGGAAGTGTTTCTCCGGATTTTCCTGCTTATCTTGAAGCCGTTCACACTATAGTTGTACACGAACGAAATTTTTTTCGTTCGTTCGAAAATTCGTCGAACGAAATTTTTCCAAATTTCGTTCGTTCGAATTGTTTTCGAACGAAATTTTTTCAATTTTCGTTCGTTCGAAAATTTTTCGATTTTCGTGCGTTCGAAATTTTTTCGAACAAAATGTTTTCATTTTTTGTTCATTCGAAATTTTTTCATTTTTCGTTCGTTCGAAACTATTTCGAACGCAAAAATTTAGATTTTCGTTCGTTCGCCATTTTTTTCGAAATTGTACAACTATAGTTCACACGTATCCTCTGGTTCGGGGCTAAATTTAGCGTGGGCTATTGCGGAATCGCGTTACGGGCACCCGACGCATCGGTTTCCTACGAGCTTTCGCTCCGCCCCTCATCAGCTGATCATGCGGGTTTTTCTTCATTTTCATGGGATTTCTTGTTTTTCACGTCTTTTTTTCAACAGTTTTTGATCATTGGGGGCAATGTCTGTTATATGAGTCCCGTTTGCGAAAGTTTTAATTTCGGGAACAGCTGGAACCGTCAGCAACTAATAGGATCCGCCAGTTTTTGGAGTTTTTTTATTCGTGGTGTTACCCAACCAGGAACCGTGTTTAGTGTTTTTTTTTACTGACTTCTGACTTCTCTAGCAAGCTCTCCATTGATCGTGAACCTTTTCCAGAATTTTTCAATGTTGAAATGGCCCGAATCTCCAAAAAAAAATCCTGAATGTGAGTTTTTCTGTTTTGAATCTTTCTTGGTGAAAAATACTTCAATGATATGTTTTTGTGGTTTTATTTCTCTTGGAACCTTTTTTCTAAGATGGGTCATGCCCGAATTTTTTTTTTGAGGCGGGCGCGATTCTCACTGGACCCGGCATATTTAGGAGAAAGGTTTTAGGGAAGTATATAACAACAAAAGTATACATCATAAGAATAATTTAACCAAAAAAAGATTCAGAATAGAAAAGCACATTCGGAGGTTTTTTTTGGAGAATCAAGCAAGCCTGAACAATAAAAAATTATGACAAGCTCCGCGATCAACGAAAAGCTTGCCAGAGAAGTGAGAAGTTAGTAAGAAACACAAAAAGTGGTTCTAGTCAGGTAACACCTTGGAATAAAAGAAAAATTATCAAAAATTGGCCGTTCCTATCCGTTGCTGACGAGTCCCGCTATTTCTGAAAACAAAACTTTAGCAAACAATGGGAATATAACAATCGCAGCGTTTACAGACCAAAAACGGTTTGGAAAAGACGTGAGAAACAAAAAAATGAAGGAAATCCCCACACAATCAGCTGATTAGGGGAGGACGCGGAAGCTTGTACGAAACCGATGCGTCGCATGTCCGCAGTGGCACACACTAAATTCAACCCCGAACCAGAGGATAGGTCTCAACGATATACCTGGAATCGTGCAAAACCTACGAAAGAGTTATGACATCCCAAAAAAAAAATTAAAAGGCAAAAATGTGGCTGACGCGTTGTTCCAGGCCTGTATTTCCAGTCATGCGCAGCAGATTCACGAGGGAAAATCTGAATGAAGAGAGAGAGAGGTATAGAATCAAGGGAAGAACGGGGCTTTGGATTTAAATCCATAGCCACTGTTGATCTCTACCAAATATGTGCAAGGAATACATAACTAGATATGAACGGAGTAGACTTGCCCTTTCTTGCAAGGACTATTATGTATTTTTTGTGATTTTGGGATAACGGCTGATGTGACGATTGTACTAAGGGAGCTAGCAAGATAGCGCGGTGGAAAAGCTCATTGCTATGTATCGGCCTTCCTGATACTGCGCTCTATAATGTTCACTACTTATTACACCTGTCAAAAAAGGTCTGCAATGAACATAGTCGATTCCTTAAAAATTGGAACAATTAATAGAGGTAATTGGTGAAACAATTAGAGTTCGAATGAAAGATACTACCAGGGGCTAGAAGTACCTATGACAGTAATGGCGACTATGAATCGACCAAGCATATACTAATAATGAAATTTTTCAGACGTCTTACTTGCTAAGGGCTAATCGTAAAAACTCAACGCCCACACGTATCGGGCGGCAGTATCGTTCGAGTATAAATGACCTAACGCTCTGCTCGCTCCATAATTGCCGCTCTTACAGCTATTGCGATTTTGTCAACTGCATCATAGCCCTCCATCGCTTTCATTGCGCTTCATCTTTTTTGAACTCTGCACCATCCTGAGCTAGGTGAGTTGGAAGTTGTACGTATGTAAAATTTGCATGCATGGCACATTTAGGGTCGAATCTCACCCCGACCCGCTGGAGTGGTGGAGCTGGAGTATTCATAGTTCCAGCACGCGTGTAGCAAGAATTCATGCTCGAACGCTGCGCCAGCGCTTCACTCGCGTGACGTGCGGGCGTTTAGGAGTTTTTAAAAGTCCCCTGTTGTTAGTATACAATAATTCCTGGCAAAAGTAGCGATTTGGCAATGTCATTTAGAAGTCAAAAAAAAATTTCGAAAGTGTCTTGAAGTATCCTTAAAAAATGATTTCGCGTAAAATAGCCTGGAGTAATGAAAAAATTAGGAAATGAAGTGAAATAACCAAAAATACGATTTGGTGGTCAATCATTCTACAAGCTTCTACGTTAAACTTATCAAAACGAAATCAAGCACGATATGGAATGGAGCGTTGCGTTCTCCTAGCATGACGTATGCTGATTCCCTCATTACAGCTTTCAAAAATGGCTTAACGTTGCGCGCTTGATTTCGTTTTGATAAGTTTAACGGAGAAGCTTGTAGAATGATTGACCACCAAATCGTATTTTTGGTTATTTCACTTCATTTCCTAATTTTTTCACTACTCCAGGCTATTTCACGCCAAATCATTTTTTAAAGATATTTCAAGACATTTTCGAATTTTTTTTTGACTTCTAAATGACATTGCCAAATCGCTACTTTTGCCAGGAAGCTAGATTTTTAGAAATTTCACATATTTTTCCCAAAGGTTCCCTTTCTGACTTCAATTTTGCTCAACGATTTCCATTTTGGAATGATGAAACATGTAACAGACGATATTGTCGTATGAGTAAAATTCTTGAAACCTATGACTTACAACCATAAAAAACAAAACTCATTGTCGCATTTGGTGCAAAAGGTGAAGAATCGATTTTACTTATCATTAATATTTGATCTTGCATGATTAGAAGAATTTCCCAAACAAATGACTTAGAGCCATCAACAATCAAAAATCATTGCAGCATTTTGCGCAACAGGCGAAAAAGTCAATATTATTGATCGGTATTTATGGGGGTGTGTATACAAGTCTGTTGGTACCTGCTCGTTGGTGCCCCTGCTTCTACTGAACCCAGCAGACGTTTGAGTGTACACAGGGAACGTTCGAGCGATATAGCGTGCACAACTATATCGCGAAAGTATCCCGCACATTGCATAAAGGTGTCGCCGTCCGGCACACCAAGGCCTCTGGTCCATAACACCTTAGGATCCGTACCTAGGGAGTCATGGAGTCTTTGGCCACAAGCCACGATTTCGCCACCCTGAACTGTCGATCGCTGTCGAGTGATATCCAAAAAACTGCGCTATCCAGACTTCTGAGCTATTTCCATGCACCGTTTGCTGCTTTGCAGGAAACCCGCCTCAAGGATAGACCCGTCATCAGCGTCGGAGAGTACACCATCTACTGCGGTAACGCTGACGATAGGAGAGTGGGAGGCTGTGCAATAGCTGTAAGGAAGGATTTCAATGGTATGGTCAAGGAGTTCGGCTCAACGTCGTGTCGGAATCAGGGATGAGCGGAATTCCGAATTCCGATTTCCGATGGTTTTTGGCCTTCCGATTTCCGATTTCCGAAAAAAAGCCTAAAAATGCGGAAAAAATCGGAAATATCGGAGTTAAGGTTTTTGAACCCTTTTCCTTGCCAAGTTCTTAGGGATATCTGGGGCGCTGAATTCGAATTCGAGGCCCGTCTTCACTTTTCAGAAAGCTAAGGTTGAGTGCATTTACAAGAAAGTTATTCAATAACATCCTACTGTCTACATATGTTTGCCTAACTATGTGTGTGTGTCTGTGTGTGTTTGTGAGAATGAACGGGAATTCGGTGGTTTTTTTTTTCAACAATGAAGATATTCGGTTTGTTGTTATTATGGTGTGATGGCGTGTACTGATAACACGATCAGTTCCCTATATAAAAGCTTGCTGAAAGAGTTCATGAACGGTTTCATTTGAGATTTAAGGCCCGCTGAGTTTCTCGAGGGGAGTGTGCGGGACTTCACTGGTAAGTAATTTCTGACAGAGTTACATGCTAATGCTCTCTGCTTTAGATGTGCTCTCGGCAACCTGCCTTAACAACTTTAAGTTACATTTGACCTTAAACATTGGATATATGCTCCACGGTGCGAGTTGAGTTACACGTGACATAAAGCACTGGCGTGTAACCTAAATGTATTATGTATGTTATCGCACATGTAACTTATCTACGCGGCGTGCCGTTCCTAGGAGGTATACGTTGCACCCTGGAGGCATGACTCAGATGCAGGCAGCCTCGTCCATTCAGTTACACTAGTTTTTAGGTTCTTGGCCCCGCACACCGGCTGGAGGCGCCTGACAGACCGCTGCCGGCCCAGTCGTGCTCGCCGAGCAGTCTCCGTCGCGTGACGGTATGCTGGCCTCGTCGCTTGTCAGTGTGCCGGCCACGTCGCTGGTACATATCAAGTAACATGTACCAGCAGTACGAGTTACTCGCAATGTTGTGTATTTATTATAAGCGTATGTTACATTAATCAAAATCTCGTACAATTACACGTAACATCGCTTCAAGTTACTTGTTAACTCAAAAGTAAGTTGCGTGAGGCCATCTTGCAACTTGCGTTGAAGTCTCAAGGTAACTTGCCCAGCATTTTCTGAGTGGAAGTGCGTCAAGCGTCAAAACAGTGGGCTGGGCTTCACTTAGAGTGCGCACACCGCTGGAAAAGGTGTGCGAGGTCTAACTGGGAGTACGCCGAGCGTCGGAGGAACTGTCTGTGTTGCGCTCAATTTGGAGGGCACCAAGCGCCGGCGAAAGTGTGTAGCACCCTAACTAGGAGTACGTGAAGCGCCGAGAAAAGTGTGTTGCACCCAACTAGGAGCGCGCCATGTGCCGGGAAAAAAAGTTTGCGGGACTCTAATAAAAGTGTACCGCTCGCCGGAGAGACTGTGTTGAACCGACTTGAAGTGCTGCAGGCGCCTGGAAAAGTGTGTGGGACCTAACTGATTCTGCAATGATTCTGAGCGTCACGATACAAGCCTACAAGTACGTGTGGGCATACACCTTACCAATAAAGTAGGATAAGCCCAAGTGTTTTGGCAGGAACAATCACCAGGGGAGGGTTGAGAATTTCGCTGACCATTTCCGATTTCCGAATTCCGATTTCCGATGGTTTTTGCCGTTCCGATTTCCGAATTCCGATTTCCGCATTTTAGAGAGTCCTTCCGATTTCCGATTTCCGCAATTCAGGAAAAATTTCCGCTCATCCCTGGTCGGAATGCATTCGTACGACTGCGGGATCACAGAGGATTCAATCTGTGGATAGTGAGTGCTCATGCGCCCACTGAAACCGCCGAAGACAATTCGAAGGATGCGTTTTATGAGGAACTCAATACGTTGCTGGCCAGGATACCTTGTCAACATGCTGTTGTCGTGGGGATTGACGCAAATGCGAAGATGGGACTTGATCAGGAATCCGAAGTACTCGGTAAATGGTTCTACCCAGTGGAGCAAACATCGGACAATGGCTACCGCCTTGTCGACTTTTGTGAACGCAGTGGTCTGATTATTGCATCGACATTCAAGAGGAATCATCGCCGCCATCAGCTTACGTGGCGAGGACCAACCCGGCTATCTCAGAAGAGCAGCGGAAGCGGAAGATGACAACTTTGAAACTACAGCTTGACTATGTCCTGACGAGGAATATTCCAGTATCGGACATTCGAAGATCTAGAGCTGTGTGGGATGTCGCATTCGATTCGGATCACCGTCCTGTTCTGTTGAACTTCACTGCGAGGATTCATAAGAGGAAGCGAGGCTCAGCCTCTCCAGAGGATTGACATGACAAGTCTCAGAGATGAAAGAGTGCAGAAGGAATTTCCGACAACGCGTTTCTAATCACATCGGAGTACGGACTAAGAAGAAACTTTGCGACGCGGATTCTTTTGTCAAGTGCATCCAGGACGCTTCGAAAGAGCACTCCCGGTTGTACAGCCTAAGAAGAAGTTCGCCTACGTCTCAGAAGAAACAACATCTACCTACAACAGAGTATGTGTTCTACGAACTGCAGGAAACTTCGTGGAGGAGAAGCGTCTGAGGAGGAAGTTGCGTCGGCAGCTTCAAAGTGACCGCGAACGAGGTGGACGTGTAGAGCTAAGGAGTTCGAGAAGGCTTGGGAGGAGAAGAATCCGAAAGCCTACACGTTGCTGCGACAAGTATGGCGGGAAGATGAAGAGATGTTCTCCTGTCTTGAACACTACCAATGGAGTTGCAGTTGGTGATGCGACGCTGCCAATATGGAAGGATTACTTCAGTTCACTACTGAACCGTCCAGCGCCATCAGTACCTGAGCTCCCGCATGTTCAGAGAGCACATTACGATGTCAGTGAGGAACCGCCGACTGAGTCTGAAGTTTTGGATTGTGTCCGGAAAATGAAGAATGGAAGGCAGGTGGAGATGACAACATCACTGCTGAAATGCTGAAAGCTCTTCCTCCGTCTGGGATTCGTGAAATGACCAGCACCATCCGTGCCATATGGATGAGCGAAAGGATGCCCGATTCGTGGAGACATGCGATCATCGTACCTCTTCACAAGAAGCTATCCGTCACGCATCCTAAGAACTACAGAGGAATCTCTCTACTTCGCGTCATGTACAAGATTTTAGAAGGTATCATTCTCGAGCGACTTATCAAACATCGTGAAGGAGCGACCAGAGATGAGCAAGCGGTTTTCGACCTGGAAGATCGACCATCGACCAAGTGTTCGTCGTGAGGAAGAGTAATTGAATCGTGGCAGCGGTTTTCGAAGCCATTACAGCTTGCTTTTTGGACTTTGAAGCCGCGTTCGACTCTCCTCATCGTGATCGATTGCTCAATGCTCTGCGAGCAGATGGAGTCCCGGAAAAGTATGTTCGGTTAATCGAGGACATGAACAAAGGAACAGCAGCAGCAGTTCGTACACCTGTCGGATTTACGTCAGCTTTCGAGGTGAAAACAGGAGTAAGGCGAGAGCCGTTGCAGGACCTTTTCTTTTCAACTTCGCCGTTGATGACATCATGCGTAGAGTTGCAGAACAGTTTCCTGCGGATGTGATCCCTAACACCATCAGGACGCTCCCTTGTCGACCTGGAGTACGCCGACGACATTGTGTTATTCGCTGAAAACAACGCAAAACTGCAAAGGATTGTGAACCTCGTTTCGAAGTATGCCGCAGCCTATGGACTTCGTCTTCGTCCCGACAAATGCAAGCAGATGTGGGTCTCTCAGAGGCCTTCAACTGGAGTTTGTGTGGACGGACAACGTATCGAACTGGTGGACGATTTCTGTTATTTGGGCTGTTTGCTGAAGAACGATGGTAGTTATGCAGCGGATATTCGGCAACGATGTGCGAAAGCTACGTCTGCATTCAATTCTCTAACCAAGTGTTTGTGGTCTACCACCATCGCGAAGGAAGTCAAGTTGCGCGTCTACCTATCCGCTATTCGCCCTATCATGATGTACGGATCGGAGACGTGGGCAGCACCGAAAACGCAGATGGAAAGGTTGGATTGCACGGAGAGGAAGCTTTTAGGCGTTTGCTTGGATATTTCTGGCCGCGTGTATGCCATAACGAAGACCTTCACAACGAAATCGACGCAGTACATCAACGCTTGACACGAGGGAGGTGCCAGCATCTCCTAACGCCATCTCAAGCAGCAATGGAAAGTCGACTTCGACTGCTCGGGCATATACTAAGAAGAACGCCGGATCGTCTCGTACAACACGCTTTAAAAATGCTTCCAAATCCTGTCTGGAAACGGCCACCTGGGCGTAGGCGAAAGTTCTGGACGGATGTGGTTAAAGAGGATTTAAAGTCACTCGGCATCGAAAGACAGTTCAGGCGCGATGTTTCGTTTCGCAGGAAATGGAATAGTGACAGCTGGATGGAATGTGTTCAAATTGTGGCTGAAGACCGTGAAAAATGGACACGGCTGACTACTAGGACGGCACACCTCGGTGAAGATGCGGAATGACCGCGTCAGGCGAAAGCCAACCGATTAAGTCAAGTAAGTAAGTAAGTCAGTATTTATGACTGATGAGCAAAATTCCTCAACCAAGAAAACCAATCTCAAAAGCAATCACCACGGTTCGCCGCATTTTGTGCAAAAAGCACGAAAATCGATAATATTGATTATCGATCGATGACGTGTCATGAGTACGAATTCTGACAAGTTCAGTACTTACCTCCGACGAACTGTGTTGATTGGCTGCAATTTCACCCACACACCTAGGTCTCCACAGCCTCAGCAGAAAAAAGCAGTTTTCGTGCTCCACGGCTAATTTAGTATGTAAACCCACGATTTTGAGGTACCCTTCAAAGTTAAGGTATCAAGTTCAAATTGGAATAGGAGCGACCTGCATCCATTTTCAGCCTCCTGTCCAAAAATGAGCTCCCTAGCTCAATTTTAACTGGTAGCACAAGATCGTGAACGCCGTCTGAAAAAAAAGGAGATTAACAGAGAAAACTTGCGGTTTTTCAAAATTTTCTCAAATCCTAGGAAACCATTCTAAACCATTTTAGGGGATCTATATACAACTTTTTGCGCTCTTTTTAATGCAATTTAAAGCTAATTTCTACCTTCAGCCTGAACTTAGATTTCGAAAAACGGGTTGCGCGCGTGGCCGATTCAAAACCAAATCTGGTGCGCGCTTCGCGCGCACCACAATATTAAAGTTTTCGCGACAATGAGTGTACTGTGGTCCGGTGCGATAAGGCGCTGCCCCGTAAAGGGAATATGCTGGTTCAATCTCGCCTGGAACCAAGCGTTTTGCGATCAACTCAGCACTTTGTGTAAACATACCACAACGTGCACTGCGAGGTTAAACAGTACTTACGGCAAAAAACATCGAAAAATCGTGTAATTAACTGTACTGTTTACCTTCTGAGCTGGAATTCACGAAATGATAGCCACGCTTCAGCCATGGTTTAAGGCCAATCGATTTGCACACGATGTGCTCAACCAGAATAGTGTTGAAGATGAACCGCAGCAAGACAGAAGTATGAGGAACAGATGGGCAGACCCAGCACCGATCACAGTGGATGGAATTCCCGTACCTGATACGGAAAAATACGTCTAACTCGGGCGCCTCGTGACCATGGATAACGATTTGACGGCCGAAGTCAGCCGAAAAAGAAGCGCTGTAAGGGCTGCGATGTCCAACATAAGGAAAGCAGCTCACCTTGTTTCGGACGAAAAAATCTATGCGCATCTCTTCGACTCCACCGTCCTCCCCACCATGTTCTGCGGATCTGAAACCTGGGCCTCCAATAAGTCTTCTGCCATTCTGATGATACGAGCTCAACGAGCCCTCGAACGATAGCTGTTAGGGACGAACCGTCGAGAGCAAAGAAAGTAGCATTTCCGCAGCACCGACCTCCGCCAACAGTCAGGAATTCGGGATGCTGTCACGTACATGGCAGCCGCAAAACATCGATGGGCCGGTCACGTCATAAGAAGAACTGATGACCGCTAGACAAAACGCGTGACCCTCTGGTACCCACGGGACATCAAGCGCACACTTGGTCGTCCCCCTACAAGATGGAGCGATGCCTTCAAACATCTGAACACACCTAACACGAACTGGTTACAGATCGCGCAAAATCGAACGTGATTGAAGACGGGAGCTCCACAAAGCAATCAAAACGAACGTGTGCCTCGAGACAACCAGAGACGTGTGCCCGCCGCTGAGACGATCGCCGGCTGACAACGGGCAATCAAGTATCAAGTGCTCAACCATGGTTACGCTAGCCATGGTTGAAACGTGGTTAGGGTTTCGTGAATTCCACCCCTGAAGGATCCATAAACGGTAAACCTGTAGGTAAGGGTTATCACGATGAGATCACGATAAAGACTTGGGCATTCTCAACCCTTGTTAGAATGTGCAGCCCATTCGACGTCGTAATGGCAGGGGCTTGAATGCTTTTTGGGCCAATATGGTGGCTTGCGGGGTCCAGCCGAGTTTCCAAGGACCCCGGAGGGATAGTACGTTCGGTTGATCTTCAAACATCTGAACACGTTCGGTTGATCTTCAAACATCTTTGACGAGAGTGGAATCAGATGGCGACCATGGAAAAGCAGCGCCTCCCGCCTCTACCCACTGCGCGCCCGGATAAGCACTGTAGGGATGAAAAGTGTACCTAACCCATGGGTTTATCGTTGATGAATCCATCCACTTGTCTGTGGGGCAACTTTGCTGCAAATCTCGACTAACGGTTTTACTGTTTTCTGCCAATGTTTGCCTATTTTTACTGGAAACTAAAAATAATAATGGGCAGCAAACAGAAAATTCCGCACAGCCCTGTTCGCGACCACGCTTAGTTTGGGGTAACCACACGCTTGGGCAGTGCGCAATACTGCTTTACCGTACACCATGTAGAGACGTTAGCTCGAATGCCGCACCCCTGAGAATCTTTTTTTTTCTGCGTTTATCGTGTAAATCAACGAAGTAGTTATAGTAATGAAATTTTCACACCAACGAGTTCGTATTAGAAGAAACAATTGTTTGGAATACCTATGGGAGCGATTGAGCTCACTGCTCTAGTACCTGCACTCCTTCAGCATTTTCTTTATAGGGGTTACCTTGGATGTTGTTCACGATTTCTATATCCGTTTTTGATTTTTTCTAAGGATTAGAGCTGCTTATGACAGCTTCATAAGATTAGTCGAAGAAATCGATATTATGGGGCACTAATGGTAGACGCACGTATTCAAGCGAAAATAGTATGATTTGAACATTCCTGGAAACTTCTCAGAAACCTGCAGAAGGGTAAAAGAAGTCAGTTAGTGCAATGGTGCAAAGAGGTCAATCCAAGCACCGCGCAGTTTGTAGTCGAGACTGGTAGGTTAGGATATCATACGTGGGCTTGGACATTCCTTCTTGTATCCCATAGATATATTTTTAAAAGCTGTCCTATCGGTGGGACACGCGATCGTGAATGGGTTGAAATCATCTCAGAGGCCGGCTGGGCTTGTTAATTTGGGTTGTATTTAGCCCGAGCGCGTTCGCGTTGTTTTTCGAGCTAAACCCAACTTAAGTGGACAAACCCAGGGTTGTCGCAATGATGAATTCGACCTCAGGTGGAAAGCCTTTAGAAAAGTATCTATAGAATTTTGTGATGTCAGACAGGTGTGGACAGTGAAAATACAACCGTCTCTGAGTATTCAAGGCCATTAACTCATTACATAGGGCATCTATGTATGCCCTCCTTCACGAAGGTTACTTGATGCTAGACCTACATCTGTCTTATATGAGATAACCAAATCCCACTGACAGTTTCCGCTTAGCCATGACTTCGTGTGCGCCCTCATAATTCTCGCTGTGAAAGCCTAATGAAAAAGAAATTTCAAATTTTAATCACTTTCCTAAACCTATTATTAATCTGTAGTATATACATATTTCACATTGCGAATTTCCTCCTAGACTGCAGTATTGTAGGCGAACGAGGCACTCAATCCGCTGCCTCGTTCAGTACCAGCAGTGTTGTCACTCTTTTCGTCGCTATTCGATGCAGGAAGGAAAGAGGCTGCCTAAAAAAGTCATTCTACTACTGACTGGTCGAAATGACTGAGTAAAAAGTCCACCTGTTGTCTTTTAAGCGCATCGTGGGACTGTGTTCCTGGTTGGGCTACAGCACCGCCTTGTATGGATAGCCGTAGCTGAGAGGATAGCGCCGATTTCAGGTTTTTCTGCAAGGGAATTTCATGGTTACAACATTTAGCCGTCATGCTGTGGAACTCATACCGCGAAATTTCCCACAAGAGAGTTTGAATTCGTCTTTCTTGCCTCTATTCGTGATCTATAGAGGAATTCACCCAGTGCAGCTATCATTGATGCGATCATGCCACCCATCAATATGTAGAATATTCCAGCCACTTTTGAAAGGTTCAGCGATGCCGAAGACCCATCCTTCAATGGGGTAACTGGTAGGACACCGATTCGATATAATATGTACATATGTGAATGAGCGCACCACAGTGATGCCTTGATCACATTGTCCACGGTCATACCACCATTTGTTCTCGAGTTTCTTCAATTCTCCCCGTTCCTGTAGGGCGAGAATTGCTAAGTTGATGTGGTCCTTCCAGTCCGAACCGAATGGCGTTGCTACTCCGTAACCAATGCTGTTCAAGTTAGCACCTGAACCACTTCAGTCATATTTTAAAACCAATTTTTTCTTCTAGTTTCCTTACCGACTTTCATCGTATCGCAGGGTTTACGAGTATTCTCATACTCATTGGCCGTTGCTTCGAGTAGGAATGCATATCGTCCTTTGTGACTGCGAACTCGCTCTATGCCCTCAGCATAGCTAGAGACGAATACTGGTGGCACCTGCGACTCCATATAGCGCCACATACGCTGGTAAATCTGCACCGACGAGTACTAAAATTTTAGTACCAGAATATTCAAATTTGAGGATTGACACAGTCCACAATGCAAAGAATATTGATTAACTTTCAAGACTCAACATTACTACGCAACGACTCGCCAATAGGCTGGAGCTTGTGACGCTACCTGATCCGCAGCCCACTACGAGGCCTTCCGCAGAATGGCTTCCGTAGGTTTAAAATTTTTGCCCTTGGGTTGTGCCGTAGTAAAGTCCATAGATCACACCGGGACGCAGCTTATCAATCGGATGCACTCAAAGATTATAAAGCAGGGATGGAGCTCAGAAATTTATAGATGCCCTGAACGGATGCGCCCACTCACTTTCCCCAACGCAGCTTGCGCGTTGTGAATCGTTCTCATCAGGGAGCAGCACAAGATTTTCCTTGAAAACAGGAAACAGAAATCTGGGAGAAGTCTCGAAAAACGCCAGAGAACAGAAAATTCTCAAAATCAACTTTTTTTTCCAAGATCAAACCTTTTTTGTAATTGAAGTGCGGATTAATGAAACCCCATCATTAGCCAATGTAAATTTCTTGAGGAGAAAGGGTCTAAATGAAGAGCGGGAAGTGCTTCAGGAAATCTACCACGAGGTTGCAAACGCGGCCTCGCTCACAATGATCGAGGCAGTGCTCGATCGACACGGCATAAGCAGTCAGAAGGACGTTCTGAAGTAAGAATGACGGCCTCATAACCCTTATTTTGAGAACAGAACATTAATTTTGTTTCCGCTAAATAATAATAAGCACGCAAAGAAAGTTTACAGACTGTAAAGTACTATTGAATCACGGGTCACCCGGAGGGATATCTAGGGATGTGACCACCGAATATCCACTTTGAGTATCTATTCAATCAGAGAGGTGATCGCTCACCTACTCCAATGTGCCAGAATAGTTACAAATTCCAAAATGAGCTCTCGCTCAGCTTATAACAGCAGCGGTCAATATAGAAATACTATGGAAAAGGTTAGAATAGAGAAGAGAGTAACAGAGGGTAAATACAGTACTAACGCTCCCCTAACAACATGAGGAAAACTGTTACCAAACACATGAGCATCCAACATTGTACATCAGCATATTTCACAATTGAGGTTTTGCTTTATTTTTCTGCTCTCCCGTTTGGTTTGCCCACTTTGCGAAAAAAATCACCAGAACGGCCAGGGAACAAAAAATTTCGCACGCTCTCGGTTCTCTTTTGTCTTTAGAACAGTTTGCGAGTTTCCACCGAAATTCGAAAGGTTAGGAGCATATGGCAATGGCAATGTCGAAGAAACGGTAAAAACTCAAATAGCCCTACATTGCCCTGAACTTCTATGTGAAGCGCAGTACTCGCCCACTCCTATCAACTGCTATTGATCAAGGCAAACAACGGAAAAATCTATTCAAGTGAGACATACAAGGATCAAATGATTTAGACTATCATTCACGTTATGAACAAATTCACCCTATTCAAATAATATTTTTTTCAAGCGATTTTCCATTTGTTTGCTTCGATCGGTTGCCGTTGAGGGGAGTGGGTGGGGATTGCGCTCTACACAGAAGCTCAGGGTTATTTGGAGCTCTTTTTTCCATTTTTTCGACCTTGCTGTTGTCATAGGCCCTGTACCTTACGAATTTCGGTGAAAACTCGAACACGGTTTTTATCGTGGGCACTGCCTTTAAAGGCAGTGGTCACGATGAAAAACGTTATCGAAAAACTACTAAAATCAGCTTAGATCGAAAACAGCTGAAAACCAGGAAGGTAGAGCGGTGAAAAACGGGCTAGAATTGGAGTTTCTAGGCAGGGCCGGGCACACGTCCCAGCATGGCGATTCTGAATATGCACCCCCTTGGCTCGGTAATTTTTAGGCACCCCCTATGGAAAAACGGAATCGGCTGTTTTCCGAAAAGTTGAGCACAACAGCCATGATTTTGACTTCCTGATTTTGATAAACAAGAATATAAAAATGCACTGATGAGAGAAAATTCCGAAAATGTCAACAAAAAAGGCAGTATAATTTCTAAACCTCAGAACAATCCCATGACGAAAATTTGTTAGTAAGACGGTAAGTTGTGACAAAAGATGAAACAATTTTCATTACAAAACAACTCAACAGTTACAAACAACAGAACTACTACTATTGCAATAATTAATGTTTTCTGTCGAATGTTTTCATGAACCTATGAAGGATTAGTTAATCTGTGTTTGACTGTTCTGATGTGGAAATCAAGACTATTCTATGTTGTGGAACCATGTTAGGATTCATGTGATGCGTAGCTAATGGAAAACCTGAGTTTTACCCTCCTAGAATGCCGCAATCCCTTAGAGACTCGCCTTGCCGTGCGATACGGTGTTTGTACGCAGCTACACAGCGCACACGGGAGTGAACGTGCACACAATATTAATAAAAAATGTATTTTATTACAGAACGGGGAGGAGAAAAGGATTGAAACTTAAAGAAATGGGAGATGGTGAATGTAGTCTATTCTGGATGTACCCACTTTAGAAATTTAATGTAAACTCACATAATCGCTGAGCAGCTAGGACACATCATGGAGGTTTCTAGCCCAAGGCCGTTCCCTAGCTGCTGAAAAAGTGGGCGTAACGGGGCGGAACCACCGCAGCATATGCTGCTGCCAGTTTTGCGTTTGAAACCCCAGTTCACGGGACATATGCTGCTCCCAGCGCGCGTCTGAGTGCGACAAGGTGCGCTCATCGTCGGCAGTGTTCCGAAACGCACCATCACTGAAATTTCGCCGTGAGCGCACCAGTACAAACATTTTCCGGCCCGACATGCCCCGGAGACATGCCACTGTGGTAATCCGCTTTGGGGTCCCCAGAGGGGGGGTCACCCCACTGCCACGGTCCGCAGTGGGTGCACCCCACCGTGGACCGTGGGGAGGTGACCCCACAGTTGGGTACCACCCCCCCCCGAGCCGTGGGGAGCCCCCTCCCCTCGGCGACAAAAATTATCCTCCGGTATCCGGTGGATCTTCTGGTGAGTGACTCGAGGCCACCTTCCAGGTCCGACTCCGAAGAGCCGACTGAAACACACTGTGAAATGAGAAGCCTTTTATACCAGCAACATTGTTAATACTTTTGTCTAAACATGTCAGGATTAGACCAGTTAGGAAGAGGGGTGGGCGGAGCCATCCAATGGCGAGCGGCCGCTGGCTCTAGGACATTTTTCTTCCGTAGGGCGCCGGAGCTCCGCGACATATGCTGCACTTCCAGCATCATGGGACGATATCCTGCGACGATGGGGTTTGTAACGCTGAGTCCATCAGCCAATCACAAACTGGTGGGCGGTCGTCAGCAGATATCTCCATGATGCTGCTCAGAAAATGAAAGGCCGTTTCAATGCCCTAGCTGCTCAGCGAATATCTGAGTAAATAAACAAAGTCAAAGTGGGTGTAAATATTTAGCCGTGACAAGGTTTATTCAAACGAACCTAGTTAATCATATGTAGCATTAAACAAGAGAGCAAAGGATATTGTGAGAAAGAGGAGAATCTGGCAAACAATTTAGTTCTAATAAGATCAATTTTTGATGTGATTTAAGGACCTTAAATCTCGTCCCGGTTTTACCCCGAAAACCGGGACAAAACCGGGACGACTTTTAAGGTCTTTAAATCACGTTGAATATCAAACCTATTGCTATACGTGATCACAAGGCCTAGGCAAAACCAAACCTCTCCAGCCGCTTCGCGGCTGGGGCGATTAAAATGTTTGCCCGATTCTCCTCTTTCTCTCAATGCTCTTATTTCTCATGTTAAAGGCAGTGTTCACGGTAATCTTCAATTTTGAGATTAATAGGTAAATCGATTGTTTGGCCCCCGGGTAGAACTGAAATGGCGCAGAAATCGAGAAAAACGCACCGGAAGGGCACGAAATCCTTTACTCTCACCCCGCCTTTTTACTCTCACTGGAACTGTTTGTGGTGACAATGAAATCTTTTGTGGACCCGTGCTTTAGAACTCTCCACTAACTGTTGCTCTGTTCTTTGCTTCGGACCCGAACTAATACTGTTTTGCAAAAAATGTTCTTCCTTTTCCGATTAACCCCGTTTTTCACCGGTGACAGCCACCGATTACATGTTCATAAAACCGGACAACTAGTCCAGACCAGGAAATAATCTAACTGAAATAAGGCGCTTTAGTGCGTTTCTCGCCGTTTCTTCGTAATTTTGGTAACCCTTGGTGGCCAACGCATTGTTTTGAGAGGAAAACTCGGGAACGAGAATCATCGTGAACACTGCCTTTAAATGTTGTTTTAATCAACTAGGTTCATTTGAATGAACCTTATCAACTCCAGAAAAACCACCTCGCTCCAACTTAGTTTGTTTATCGTCATTCACTGGATGAGGGATCGCCACGACGCTGCTTGGCGGGAAAATTCGGGGCGGGAAAACGAAGGGAGAGTGGCTATTGATCGAACGATTTTGCTCCCAACTGCTGAGCACGGATATCTCTCTGTGAGACATCAACGATACATTAAATTGTGGTGCGCGCGAATCGCGCACCAGGATTTGGCTTTGATCTCTTCCCGCGCGGATGCCCTACAATGATATCACCTATTCATACCGTCACCAGAGGTATGAGCTGTATTTCTATAATGGATACATTGAAAGTATCCTATTTCTGCTTTCTTCCATTCAATCCAGTTCCAATCATTTTCTCCGCCCCGTTCTGTAATAAAATACATTTTTAATTAATATTGTGTGCGCGTCTACTTCAGTGCGCGCTCTGTAGCTGCAGACAAACACCATATCGCACGGCAGGCCGGGTCTCCGAGGGATTGCGGCATTCAAGGTGAATAAAACTCGGGTTTTTATGTACAGGGTACTTCTCAATGAGATCGACACGGTCATTCGCATCTTTCATAGAAGCTTGCAGTCTTCAATTTCTACAATTGGCTCTCTTCATAAGTTACATTCTCATGAATTAAAATCTGTTGACTAGTTGTGATACTGACGGTGCTATAGTGGGGTCCACCAAGAAAGTCTCATTTACTTATCAATGAGAAGCGGTCGATTGGAGATCAATGAACATGAAACTCGTTGCAGCACAACCGCACTCGCTCAATCGGTATCGAGCGTGCTGGTATGGGATTCATGCACATTGATCCCCAGCCGACCGCTTCTTATTGATAAGGAAATGAGACACTCTTGGTGGACTGTACGATACCTGTATTTTTGAACTGTCGAAATAAAGCCTAGCCTGCTCGGATGAGTCCGGGCGGAGTAAGCAGCGGAGCGGTTGGTCATGGCAAAATACAACAGTGATAAGGACCTTTGACATGATAAACCCGATAAGCCTTGCTTCGACCGGCTCAAAATGAGCGACCTAGGCTATACATCAGTTCGCCGATCTTTTTTTTTAACTTGAACGACAGCTTTTCTGGGCGCTACCTTTGTATCTTTGCCTCGAATCGGTAGCCACCCGCGTAATCAATGAACGTTGCACCAAAGAAACATGACACCACATCAATCCTTACTTGCTACAAGATAACAGAGTAGTGTTCACTCCTTCATCGAAACAAACTTCGACAGCAACTTTGAATTATTGCGAACACAACCTGCATCTCTATCAATAATTTGAATTATTTAAGTGTTCGCCTCAAAAAGCGGAGAAGAAGATATTACAAATCAGAAGAATAGTGTGTGTTATTTTTTCCTGAAATTCGAGAGAACATGCACTTCGTTCTTTTTTTTTGGCGTTCGGTTTAGGCACCCCCTTTGCCCTCTCTGCAACGTCCAATATGCACCCCCCCCTAAGGTTAGCCGGGACGCGTGCCCAGCCCTGTTTCTAGGGCCCAAAGATGCCAGTTTGTGCACACGTGTACAGCGCAGCCCAGAAAGATCGCAGTCTCATGCCGAGCAGTCAAAAATCATCGACATTCAGAGGAAGAAATGAATGCAAATTTACCGAATTAAAGCAGTTGAACAATGAAAGCAAGCACTCCAGTCAGTTTTTGACTAGACGAGTCAATGTTCATAGATTGAAATTCAATTTCAAGCCAGCTGATTTTCTTGATATTAGAGATCATCGATGTCGATGATGTGGAGTGTGCTCGTCCACCATCAAAAGACAAGAAGGTTCAGGCTTCAAATTTGGCCCAAAACAGCGGTTTTTTCTAGAGTTCCTACTATGTACTCTAAACCCAGAAAAGGGTTCAGAGAGGAAAAGAAGACAAACATATTTTATGACCACTGCCTTTGAGTGTAATTTCCGTTTTCAAGGAAAATTTGAATATTCATTATTTCGACTCACTTTGAAGAAGGACGCTGTGGATCCTCCACCTTGAATTCCGTATTTGATTTTCGTCTGTTTAGCGAGGTCCTCGACACTTTCGATCGGAGCCTGCATTTTTTCAAGAGTGAGAAAAGCGGCCAGGTTGGCAGTGTACGATGAGACTATGATCATAGTGAAGAACCACCATGCGGAAGATGCGATTCGCCCGGATATCGACCTAAGCACAATATTTGTCAATGAATCGTCCCACCTAAATCAATTACAAGCTCAAGTTTGATGAAGTTGTCCAGAATTTCGAGCCGGGCGGAGTCAGAGGCAGAGCGCGCGGTCTCAGGCAAATATAACTGTATTAGCTCTAATTAGACATCCGCTGCCTTCACCGACCGGCTGGAATTTTCGTCTGTAGGCTTACCTGGGAAGTATGTCCGTTCCTTGTTGCATGAAAGCGGCTAAAGTGAACCAAAGACAATTGTAGACGGAAAAATCATTCGAGATTGTAAATCCTCCTCGAGCCGTCTCTTCAACCCTCCACTCGTAGGGTGAGAAGCGCGACACCAGGAAAATTACCACGGATACCTATACGTAGCAGCTTTTCGCACAATCCCTCATGTTGAAAAATATAAACCGGCTTACTCCTATGTATGCAAAAATAATGTACATCCAAATTTCAGTACTGAGCGGTTGCATAAACGAGAACACAGAGAATTCTTGTTTGTCTGGTTTCTTGATCATGATTGAGATGCCAGTGGTCATGAACGGCTTGGAAAAGTCCACAACTCGCTCGCGTTCCTGAATCAATAGAGTTTCTTATTTTCCTCATAACAGCATCCAATCATAGTTTTCATCACGAATTCTTCTAGAACTCCCCAGTCTTTTGGGAATTTTCAGAGAATTTGATTTTTTCGTGGTTTTGTGGTGTTCACTACTACGCACACTGGCACTCACCTGGTTGATGACGAGGGAAGCGACGGCGACATCCGCCTTACCGGTAAGCAAATCGCCCATCATTCCGTCCCAACTGCCGTCGGGCAGCTTTGAACCGGTCTTCTCTCCCAAATAAATCTCAAAGTTGAAGCCGTCAATTCGATCGGCCAGCAGCTTTAGCAAGTCAATGCAGTAGCCCTCATACTTGTTGTTTCCCTCACACTCGGTCCTGTTGTTCGGAGCCATACACTCCCGTTTCGTCATCACAAATGGAGCTACCTAAATACCATAGTCACCCTCAATTACTCTAACATCAGAGGAAAAATCCCGTTGGCTTACCCATACGGTCACGACCCGTACAACGTTTCTATTTCGATTCTGCATCGCTTTGCGAGTATGCTGAGCAACTGTGCGATCAGTGAAAAAACCCATTCCTTGTCGCCATGCCAGCACCTGGAGTGGATACTTCAACTTCTTTGTGATCTAGGGAAGTGGACGATAAACCTCTTTGCTGTTGAACGTTGCTTTTGTATTTGAGACGAGATCGATAACAGACACGTCGTAGTTCTTCCGATGACCAAACTGATCAAACTCAATGTTTCCAGTCAACGTAGCGTCCTTGGAATCGAGCGACAACTGAAAATATCTCCTTTACAGTGTAGAACCTCTACTCGTGGCAATTTCCCTAAGCAAGCACCATCGGTGCTGTGTTAGGGGTATGGTATACTTTTGCGACACACGGTCGCGTCGCTCTGCACAGCGACAGCAACCGCCTCCCGTCCTTTAAATCTGTCGCTGTCGCAGTGCACTGCACAGCGACAGCGACAGTGGTAGGGACAGGCTATGGCACAGTTGCAGTATGCCAGCCCTCCGCGACACGTCGCTGCGACCCACACGCGACATCTGTTCCTACGACGACCGTTGCCGTTGCTCCGATGCGGGTCCCGCCACGATTTGTGTTAGATTGCATGCCTGTCGCTCATTACAGCGACAAAGTATACCATAGGCCTTAAAGGCATCGTACGCGCTGAAAACCACTCGCCGTTTTTTTGAGTTTGAATCATTGGTTGGGCCCCCTGAGAACGTGGGTAGAGTTTGTCGGGTCATCGACGCATTATTGGGAATATATGGGTGATCGAATGCCTCAAATTCCACCAGAAGAGGCGGGTCTTCTGACAGCCATGTGACATAAAATGAAAAATAAAGAAGGTTTTCAACAAGCGATATCGCGTAAATGAGTGGAAGTTGATGTATAATTTGTTGATAAGCTACCCTCTTTTCTCATTTGAGGCCACATGGCTGTCGGAAGGCCGGCCTCTTTTGGTGGAATTCGAGGCATTCGATCACCCATATCTTCCCAAAAATGCGTCGGTGACCCGACAAACTCCACCCACGTTCTCAGGCGGGCCCAGCCAATGATTCAAACTCAAAAAACGGTGAGTGGTTTTCAGCGCGTATTATGCCTTCAAAGGCAGTGTCCACGATAAATTTTGCCCTCGGTTTTTGGCCGGAAATCGAAAGTTCAGGCTCTCATTGGAGCACTGGGGTCGAAAGAACGAACGAAAACGAGCCCGAAAGAGCTCCATACGGCTCCGAAGTCCGCTCGCTCTAGCCCTTCCGCTCGCGGTCGAGTTTTCCGAAGAACAGTTTGGTCCACTTCTACATTAGCATTGGAGCGCGAGCGCGGCGGAATTTTAGCATTGGGGCGCATTTTCGCACGCTGTCTACTTCAGGCCCATGCCCGCGCAACTCATCCATCGTTGAAATGGGGCTTTCAAGAAGAAGAAGAGCGGATTTTGGATGTTTCGCAGCGTTTTTCATGATTCTTTCTTCACTGATGGAACAGTCAGACTCTAAACCTTCGTTTTCTGGAGGAAACTCGAAAACGATTTTTATCGTGGACACTGCCTTTAAGGTTTGGGTGGCATGTGCTGTATCGCACCTGGTCCACGTAGTATGAGGCATCAGTGGTTCGCGACTTGAGGAGCGGAAAACGTGGAATCACAGTGCCCATTCACTCTCTCAGGGCCGCGTGCTATAGTTTAGTTTCGAATCTAAAGGATCAGCTGTCATTCGTTCCGGTAGTTGTGGATCCCTTTAGGATCGAGAGTTTTCGTATGAGTCGCAACGCAAGGAAGACCAAAGACACGCTGGCTGGACGAACATGGCAACTACAGAAACATGCGGACGAAGGACGTTGCGAATTGGATCACTTTGGTCGAAGGAGATGTAAGGAGGAATCCTGAGTTCTTCACGAGAAAAACTCGGTCTACGTTGTGTCGTTGAAATTAAAGCCCCTTTCATAGTTTTCCGGCCGACTCGTTATCAATTTTGATAAGTCAAGATAGATAAGGTGGATAGGATCTCTGCCAATTCCAGACTTGATGCTTCGGGGGAAGCGGCCTTTATCACGCTCTGTTATCATTAGGCATCAAACTCACCTTTAGCGCCGTCATCAAAGCTTATCCGCGCAAAGGGTGAATTTGCTGAGCGGCTGGATATCAGTTAGCGCAAAGGGTGAAAATACCGCCAGCGCTAACATGTTAATGCATATCAGTTGTTGAGCGGCTGGATATCACTCAGCGCAAAGGGTGAAATTACCGCCGTTGCTGGCATCTCAGAAATGTCTATACAAGTGAAAACATCTCAGCGAAAACATGATAAAACGATTGATCACGTCTCGATGTGTTTACCATGAGCACAGCCGGTATAAAAGCCGCCTCATCTCACTAGAGTCCTCATTCGGCATTCTGATGCCGGCCCTGAAAGGTGACTTCGGGTCACTCTCCGGAGACGAGCATAATTTTGGCTGCTGGGAGGATACAGTGGGTATCCTCACGGCGGGGGGGGGCGAGTTACGCCGCGGTTCGCAGTGGGTGGCTCCTCACCGCAGACCTCGGTGAAGATTACGCCCATGTTGCGGACAAGGCGGGGCTTCCTGAGCTGTGGACCTTCAAATAAATTTTCGAGGTAAACTCACCCAATGTTCGAGGTAAATTCACCTCATTTTCGGGGTAAATTGGACCCTCTCTCACTGCCAGTTCGCACCATTTTCACGGGATATTCACCTCATTCTCACCTATCCTAGCGGCAAATTCACCCATACAGTGAATTTAACGCGGCGAATTAAGACTTCATGCCGACTTGTACATGAGCATCAAGTCTCTTTTGCTGAGGCATCAAGTTTCGAATTGGCAGAGATAGAGTAGATATATATTCCACATTCGATATCGAGTCGTCCTACATCGGTCGGGCAACCTAAGGGTATCAATAAATATATCAAAGGCAGCAGACACGCTCAAAAATGGTATCGATTTTATGTCATAAATCGAAGGTTTAAAGTTAGTAGTATGGGAAACTAACGAAAAAAACCGACGAAAACTGTATGCAAATACAGAAATAACGGCGGTTTTTTTATGGGGTAAAATTGGACGAGTTATGCACGAGCGGTTCAAATAGCTAATATTAACTAGAAAACGGTTGGGATAGCGAAGCCGATAGACTCTTACAGCCTGTACTAGAACGCTCACCTCGTGGGAAGCTTCAAAAACCAGGTGAAGTGACCGTATTCGTATATTGAGGGAGCGGGATTGAAAGCTCATGGGCGTGGCTGACAAAATTTTTCGACTCAAATTTAGTAGTTTTCACTCGTTTTAGACGCTTGTATCGGCGTGAGCGTTCTACTAGGGGCCATACGACCCAAGTAGCGTAGTTATCTCAACAAATTTTTCGAGCATGTTTGCTGCCCTTAATTAATGAGCCGCACTCGTCCGAGATGCTGCCCACCTTCAGAATCTGTTCATGTTGTTCATGTCTTACAATAGGCTGGCAATCAACAAATGGTTCCATGACTTCAGAAAGGAATTATCTGCAGAAAGCTGGCGGGAAATGCTGCAAAATGTCGTCGGAAGTATACATTCCATCCGATGGCCAAAATCGCGTCGGATCGGATTTTCGGATATTGCCGATTTTGCAAAACCGACTCATCGGATAAAACGGACACTGGCCCAAACGAGAATTTCGGATAACGGATCGTATCCGAAACGAGTATTTTCGACCGAATCGGATATCGGATATCCGATCGGATAAAATCGGATCTATCGGATGATTCGGATGAAAAAACGGATAAGAAAAATTTTCGGTAGTACCAAGGATTCAACTCCGTGTATTCAAGCAAATACCATTCTAAAACCAAATGTGATCTCCATAGATTATTTGTAGAAACAAGCAAATCACCGGTTTTTGGGAAATTTTGAAGCATTAGTTGACATGAGCAGTTGGGCGTACTATCAAACCTTCAAATTGAAAAAAAAACAAATGATCGTGGTGACCGTAAAACAAGACATGTTTGGAGATCTTCGACTGATATTGTTGCTTCAGTAGTACAGCGCATTTGGAGACACGCATTTACTCCACAATTTCGGTGTCGTCTTCCGACACATCTTCCTCTCCGAAAGTAGATTCGTCACTATTCGAGTCAGCTTCGTCATGATCGGACTCGGCCTCACTGCGCCCATACTTCTCAACGACGACATGTTGGTACAGAGAATTTTTCGAGGTCTGACGTTTGGAAAGAATTGTAGCGCACCGAATCCTGAGCAATTAAATATTTGGGGCCGCGTTCCTCGCGACGGGGTCGGCCGCGGCACGTCAGGAATGAATTCCGACAGCGGAAACCAGAAACCTCTTGTGGTAATCAAAATGAGGCGTAAGCAAAATGCTGTGGCCGTACACAGCACGAAGCTGTGTACGGCCACAGAAATATACGAGCACAAGCTTCAGGAACTATTTTGGCTGCTCTTTTCATTGTTCGTGTCCGGAAAAAAAGCAGAGATATAAACCATGATAGGGCGGCGAAGCAGTTGCCCTAGAACTGGGTTCCGCCAGGCCGCGGTGACGTCATTTCTTGGTTTTTCACCCTCCGTTAACCTCACAACACCCGAAGTTTCCCTCCCCTTTCAGAATATTAATAGTAAGTGACCTAGAGGTTTGATATTCTATACAAAGTTGTTATTCTAAGTGGGGTCATTTGACAGATGAAGGACCACCTAAGATCGCGGCGGGTACGAGTACTCATAGAATCGTGACGAATGATGGCACGTTCCGGTTCTCCGCCACTGAATGGAAGACTGGGTTTTGGCAAATAAAAGTACAGGTGCAAAACATCCTTCCTGGATCCCTCTCTACGTTTCCACGAGGACACACGTATACGTGCTGCTGCAGCCAATTCACGCAACAACATTATGCGTGTCCTTGCTGGCACCGCCTGGAGCAGCAAAAAGGAAGTTCTGCGTACAACGTATAGAGCTATGGTACTGCTTGTTTTGAAATATGGTGCCCCACTTGGACTATGCATCTGTCTGAAACGTCTTCTCAGGCAAACTGGGGCGTCGACAACAGGTTGATAAGTTGTCACCTCATAAACCGCTCCCTGTTGACATGTCAAATCGCGCGTATTGTCAGCCTGAGACTTGCCCGTTGCCCAGCGACGTCCGCCTGTTGTCGGGCTGTTGACAACTCGATGTGTCGCGTTTAGCGGCCTATTTAGCAGCAGTTCACATCCTACAGGACTGTTTCATCTAGCTTAGGTACTACTTTACACCAACACTCGTCGCGGTCGGCACAACGACACGCGTCGCGGTCGGCACACCAACACGCGTCGCGGTCGGCACACCGACACGCGTCGCGGTCGGCACACTCAGGCAAACTGGGGCGTCGACAACAGGTTGATAAGTTGTCATCTCATAAACCGCTCCCTGTTGACAAGTCAAATCGCGCATATTGTCAGCCTGAGACCTGCCCGTTGCCCAGCGACGTCCCCCTGTTGACAACTCGATGTGTCGCGTTTAGCGGCCTATTTAAAAGCAGTTCACATACTACAGGACTGTTTCATCTAGCTTAGTTACTACTTCTTACCGACACGCGTCGCGGTCGGCACTCCAACACGCGTCGCGGTCGGCACACCGACACGCGTCGCGGTCGGCACACCGACACGCATCGCGGCTGGGTCGCCCAGCCTCCACTGGGGTCACCACCGGATAGGCAGGACCTCCAGATGCTGGGCGGAGCCAATGTACCGCAAACTTGGGTAATTGAACCGGCTGCGATTTCATCATTCACAGCATGCCTGAAAAATGCGTCGTATACTTTCCTTGTATAGAGCGCTAGCTGTGCAACAGCTCGACTTCGGCGAGATGATAACTCGCGGCCGTAATTGCTGTGCAACAGCTCGACATCGACCAGAGCATAACTCGTGGCCGCTGCCCCGCCGAATATTGGCGCATTGGCCAGCGGTGACTCATGGTGGGCGGATCAACCTGTTGTCGACGCCCCAGTTTGCCAGAGGACACGCGTCGCGGTCGGCACACCAACACGCGTCGCGGTCGGCACTCCGACACGCGTCGCGGTCGGCACTCCGACACGCGTCGCGGTCAGCACTCCGACACGCGTCGCGGTCGGCACACCAACACGCGTCGCGGTTGGGTCGCCCAGCCTCCGCTGGGGTCACCACCGGATAGGCAGGACCTCCAGATGCTGGGCGGGGCCAATGTACCGCAAACTTGGGTAAATGAACCGGCTGCACTCTCATCATTCACAGCATGCCTGAAAAATGCGTCGTATACTTCCGTTGTTTCTAGAGCGTTAGCTGTGCAACAGCTCGACATCGACCAGAGCATAACTCGCGGCCACGGCCCCGCCGAATATCGGCACGTTGGCCAGCGGTGACTCACGGTGGGCGGATCAACCTGTTGTCGACGCCCCAGTTTGCCAGAGTTGGTGCAGACTGCAGCGAGCGCAGAATACTGCGCTCAGGCTCGTTACAGGATGCCACAAGTCGACGCCTATCCACCATCTCCACTAGGAAGCCGGCATGCTCCCCGTCGAGCAGCACTGCTTGTTGCAGTCTTAGCAGTTCCTCATTGGCGTCGTCAAGAACCCGACCCATCCCAACCGTATCATCCGGCCCCCTAACCTGGCAACATACGCACACCGCTCTATGCCGCCCTGTCTGCTGTTGACCATCAACGTTTGACTACCTCCGAGCTCTCGCGTAGAGGACTGTAGATGGCTGAGCATACACGTTTCGTGACCAGGGATGAGCGGAATAAAAATATGAAATTTCGGAATTCGGTTTTCGGGTTTTGGAACAAAAATTTTTTCTCGGGTTTCGGGAATCGGGCGCGAAACGATTGAAATAACGCGGAAATGCGGTTTTCGGAACGCGAAACGCGGAATAATTCAGAATTCATCTGATGCTTTCTTCCGTCTCGGATGACCCAATATTTTCGCACTTCGCAGCGTTTTCTGCGGGTTTCGGATTACGGAATGCCGAAAATGCGGATTTCGGAACGCGAAATGCAGAATTCCGCTCATCCCTGTTCGTGACAGAATACTTGTCTGCTGCTCAGATCAATCCCATACATGGCGGAGTGCCTCCTCGAGTCGATGATAGTAAAGCTGACCTGCCCAGGCGTATTCAAGCCATCCTAGCAGGTCTACGATGCGGTCATTCTACCTACGTCAAGGCCTACGCACATAAGATTGACCAGTCAGTCGAAGGTAAATGTCCTGATTGTCAACGTGTTGGACATATTCATTGCATTTCTTTTCATGTCAGGTTAGACCTACAACCCTGTCTGATTCATTGCATCTATTTTCATGTCCGGTTAGACCTACAACCCTGTCTGCTCAAGATTTATGGTACAAGCCGTGTGAAGTTGCCAACTTTCTGCGCCTCTGATGCGATGCTCTCTCATGGCTGAGAAAAAAATGGTAGATGAAAAAACCTTTTCTATATCCAAATTTCAGTTTTGGCGCCAACAATGCGTCAATGTACACGTGCGCGCGTAAATCACAGACGCACATCATCGTCATTTGCGTCATGGACGTCGACGAAAATTGATTTCAAATTTCCAACAAGGCGGCACAAGCACTGGGCCGTGAGTCAGGAATTATCTTCAGGGCGCGATTGTTGAATTGAGTGAATTGAGCGCGATTCTATCCGGTTTTATCTGAAATTATCCGATTTTCATCCGAAATTATCTGAATTTTATTCGAAATTATCCTATTTCGATCCGATAGGTTATCCGTTTTTCTATTCGATTATCCGGTTATCTGATCGGATCCTTCAAATTTCACTTTTCCGGATATCGGATATCGTGTTTTTTCGTCGGATCGGACTCCGGATAGTTATCCGATCGGATTATCCGACCCGGATATCCGAAACCGACTGCTTCGGATGGAATTGTGGTGCGCGCGAGGCGCGCACCTATTTGGAAAAGTATTGCTTCTGCGCAAACCCCTCGTTACAGAATCTCGGTTTGGAAGATAGTTCCGAACTTGGCATTTTCACAAAATGTAGAGCAGTAAAGGTTCTTAACACTACCCAAATTTCAGAAAAATCCGCTTTGTGGTTCTCGAGATATGGAAAAATTTGTGAATTTTAAAATGTGTGTCTGTGTGTGAGTCCGGTGAAACTTTTGAATGATAAGAAACATGGTTGGCCCTTTGAGAGAAATGGAGTAGTATTGTGATAAGAGTGAATTGATTGCAAGCGTTACACCTCATTCATACTTTTGCGATTGCGGCAAATGCCGCTTTTTGAGCAGTGGTGAAACCTGTCAAGGAATGCTAAGAATTTAGGCGGAGGTTGACAACGGACTCCTTTGCACATGAGAATGCTGGTAGAATGCCCAGATCGGCATTGAATCCCCGACGAAAACCGGTACATATATGATAAAACGCGGCAAACGCCCCTAAGGCGAAGATAATGGTCTAGATCATTAATGCCGCCATAAAGGCATTTGCCGCGTTTTACCGTACCATAACTAGTTCCGTCTGGCTTCCATGACCTATCTGAACATTTTACCAGCATTCTCATATGGGAAGGAGTCAGTTGTCAACCGCAACTTAAATTCTTAGCATTCCCGAACACCGGTTAGCCGTAGCTCAAAAAGCGGAATTTGCCGCAATCGCAAAAGTATGAATGAGGTGTTAGGGTAGGTCTGCTTTACGTCCATCAGGAACCGTATGCACACCGTTTATTGCGGGACGCATCTAGAAGTGCGCGAAGCTTCGGGAACGTATGCGGAACCCAGCAAGAAGTGCGCCAAGCGCCGGGGAACGTGTGCAGGACCCAAGTAGAAGTGCGCCAAGCGCCGGGCAACGTATGCGGGACCCAACTAGAACCTAGAACTGTTCTGAGCGCCGGGGAACGTGTGCGGGACCCAACTAGAACCTAGAACTGTGCTGAGCGCCGGGGAACGTGTGCGGGACCCAACTAGAAGTGCGCCAAGCGCCGAAGAACGCGTGCAGGACACATTTAGAAGTGCGCCAAGCGCCGGAGAACGTGTGCAGGACCCAAGTAAAAGTGCGCTGAGCGCCGGGAAGGTGTGCGGGACCCAAATTTATGTGCGCCAAGCGACGGGAAACGTATGCGGAACCTAACTAGAACTGTGCTGAGCGCCGGAGAACGTGTGCGGGACCCAAGTAGAAACACGCCAAGCACCGAAAACGTGTGTGGGACCGAACTATAAGTGCGCCAAGCGCCGGGGAACGTATGCGGGACCCAACTAGAACCTAGAACTGTGCTGAGTGCCGGGGAACGTGTGCGGGACCCAACTAGAACCTAGAACTGTGCTGAGCGCCGGGGAACGTGTGCGGGACCCAACTAGAAGTGCGCCAAGCGCCGAAGAACGCGTGCAGGACACATTTAGAAGTGCGCCAAGCGCCGGGGAACGTGTGCAGGACCCAAGTAAAAGTGCGCTGAGCGCCGGGAAGGTGTGCGGGACCCAAATTTATGTGCGCCAAGCGACGGGAAACGTATCCGGAACCTAACTAGAACTGTGCTGAGCGCCGGAGAACGTGTGCGGGACCCAACTAGAAACACGCCAAGCACCGAAAACGTGTGTGGGACCGAACAATAAGAGCGCAAAGCGCCGGGGAACGTATGCGGGACGCATCTAGAAGTGCGCCAAGTGCCGGGGAACGTGTGCGGTACCCCTCTAGAAGTGCGCCATCGCCGGGAAGGTGTGCGGGACCCAAATTTGTGTGCGCCAAGCGACGGGAAACGTGCGCGAGACCCAAACAGAAGTGCGCCAAGTGCCGGAGAACGTGTGCGGGACCCATCTAGAAGTGCGCCAAGCGCCGGGAAGGTGTGCGGGACCCAAATTTAAGTGCGCCAAGCGACGGGAAACGTGTGCCGAACCCAGCTATAAGTGCGCCAAGCGCCGGGGAACATGTGCAGGACCCAAGCAGAGGTGCGCCAAGCGCCGGGGAACGTGTGCAGGACCCAAGTAGAAGTGCGCCAAGCGCCGGGCAACGTATGCAGGACCCAACTAGAACTGTGCTGAGCGCCGGGGAACGTTTACGGTACCCAACTAGGAGTGCGCCAAGCGCCGGGGAAGGTGTGCGGTGCCCAAATGGAAGTGTGCCAAACCCCACAGAACGTGTGCGGGACCCAACCAAAAGTGTGCCAAGCGAAGGAGAAAGTGTGCGGGACCGAACTGGGAGCGCTCCAAGCGCCGGGGATAGTGGGCGGGATCTAACTGGGAGCACGCCAAGCGCCGGAGAACGTGTGCGGGACCCAACTTTGGGTACGCCAAGCGCCGAGCAAAGCGTGAGGGACCCAACTGGGAGTGCGCCAAGCGCCGGGGAAAGTGGACGGGATCTAACTGGGAGCACGCCAAGCGTTACGGATCGTGCGTTCGACCCAACTGGGAGGACCGGCAAGGGAGTGAAAATCGAATGTGATTCATCCGTTCATCTAGTCGTTATTGGGTTCGGAAACCTTGAAAAAGGGTGTGAACTGTGGTGGTGCTAGAAGGGGTGGGCAAGTGTAATGCAAGAGGGGTCTACTACACAACTGCATTAACATTTGAAAGGTCATATCTGAGGGTGTAATAAGCCTTTAAAAGGAAACCTTCGCTAAAATAAAGTGAAATTATCTAACTGTTTTGCTTTGCTACGGATTAGTATGATTTGGAAATGTAACATTTGTGAGAAACTCGTTAAAAGAAGTGAAATGTCTTATGCTACTGATTTGGCATGGGAATAAACTCGAAAGAAGGGCTAAAAACTCAGTGAAATGATTCATCGTTGATTCGGATGTGCACTTGTTTACTAAACAACAAAAATCGAGTGTGAGATTGAAAAACCAAATCACGCACTTCTTTTTGAGCATTTATGTATTCGTGTGACAGCAGGGGCGGTAGTAATATGGCTTAATGTGCAACTTAAAGGCAGTGTTCACGATAAAAATCGTTGTTCTGTTTTTCCGCCTATCTTGAAAACTGTCCCAAGCTGATTCCAATGATGTCTCTGAAATCGTACAAGACCTTCTGGCAACAGAGTTATGGTCCCTCAAAGTTGGAGCTAAGGAAACATGGTGGACGAGTTTTCCGAGGCTTGTAACCTCCGTCTTTTGCAGCCGATGTATGCGAGCTGACCTGAGTTGAGAGGGAAGTTGAGAATGAAGGGAAGAACGGGGCTTTAGATCGGAAACCTTCGCTCATCTCACGATCTCGAGCTTCCATTTGTTCACGTCGATGGGCGTGTCATGCGCTGTTGAGGTTTGCCTTGCGCTCGAAGTGGCAACTTCGGGCTCTTTTGGAGCTTTTCCTGGCTCGTTTTCATGAGTTCTTTCGACGTCAACGTTACAGTGTGCCCCTCCACTACCCATTCCTAGTGGAAACTAAGACACATTTTTCATCGTGAACACTGCCTTTAAATCTCAAATTTAAGTTGCATCTTAACTTTATCTTTCCACAAACACAAACATGCTGCTTCTGACCTGGGAATGCTCTCGTAGAAGCATCAACTCTTAATGAGCAACTCTGGTCCAAATCAGCGACACTTCATCTTCAACTTTATGGATGATACTGATTGGAAAAATCAGCGACAGGTGGCTGGCGCTGATTGCAGGGTGGTCAGAGCATTAAGAGGTCTGCAGAGTTGCAGAGACCGGCGACTGGTCGCCGAGCGTCAGCCTTGACGCGGCGACAAAAATGTTTCGAAACATTATCGTCGCGGCGTCGGTTGCCGCTCGCTGGCAGTGATGCAGGGCCGTCGCGGCGTCAATGCACTCTGCGGTGCCCCCTCGTCGCCCTTCACGCCGCGTCGGTCGCCCCCGTCGCTGAAAGTGATCGATATTGCATCACCCGCGTTGTTCGTCGCTGCGAGCAACGCCGCAACTTGGACTCTGCAGACCCTTTGAGAAATAGTGCGGCGGCGGAGGAGAAACATAGATTTCAATTGGACCTGAGCAAAATGTCCTCCGAGTACATTTAAATCTCCCGTTTAAAATTTAAGTCGGAGGTAAACCAAGACAGTCAGAAATGAAATAAGACCGGTTCCTATCAAGGTTAGTCTAGTTTTTCAGTTTTCGATTACAATACCCGAGCTATCTTTCGTAGAAGCGAATGAATTTGAAAGAAAATTAGCGAGAAGGGTTCGATTTCTCGGAAAAGGGAATCTTGTTGCACATTAACTTTTCTCTTGAATTTTTAAAAATGAAGCCGGTACAAAATGCTATTTATAGATGTGGCTTGCGACCAATTTTTCCCGAAATCGCTCTGTTACGGAAGTGAACTCCGTTTGCAATCAGCTCACTGAAACGCCGCGCGCTAGACCGCCGATGAAACGTTCCGTAGTAATTGCACATACTAATCGAGAAGCCTATTCTATACATTTTTTTTCTAAAATGAGTGCACATGGACAACTTCTAAATTCTGCAACTGATGTGATAGGAAACCATTGTGACAAGAAGACCTTGGATTCTGAGTGCCAAAAGGCACCTTCACATTGCGCTATTTGTTTTTAATTCATCGAGATCGCACACGTACTGCTTTTGTAATGCACTAGCAATTACAACTCAAGGCTTGGACTTGGTGGGCTGCGCTCGCCATTTTAGGAAGTCGATTCAGAAAAAGAAATTTTTGCTTCAGAAACAAAAATTGTTCAAGCAATGTTGGCCTACAATTCGCGTAACATTATGTACTACATTTAAAAATGTTGGAAAATTTTTCAATTCAAGGAACTCACGAGAATCGGACTGTTTTACCACGAAGCTGGGCTGCCTTTTTTTGCAAAAAGTGGCCACTATTCTTTTGGGCGCAAAACTAGTTGGGGGGGGGAAGCCCTCGAGAAAACGAAAAGATTCATTCACGGATTCGGAAATTTCTGCTGATATCATATGCCTGATAGCGTTATCAGTCATTGTTCTCATGGAAACTCCATGAAAATACTTTGGCTTCTGAAAGCAGTCCTTTTCGCTCCAGCCGCGAAGCGGCTGGAGAGGTTTGGTTTTGCCTAGGCCTTGTGATCACTTAGAATTTTATAAAATAGTTTATAGAATCTTTGAAACAAAATTTCTGAAGATTTTCTTCTGGATATAAGTGAAGGGGTCCAGAAGACACCTGCTATCCGAATTTCAGCCAAATCGGTTCACAAATAACAAAGTTATGAGCCCGAAAGCTTAAGAAATTTTCATGGTGTGCGCCGTAGGCCGTGAGCCGTAGGCCGTCACGCTTTTCAGTCCTCACTGCTAATAGCCACTGCCAATGGTGGCAGGCAATCAACTTGGCAGACTGGTAAGTTGGTAGGGGGTACGTAGGCTGGTGAGTAATCGATTTCTAGGTGAGTAGGGATTCTGATGACGTTATCGGGACGTCGTGAAAAGTGCTTCGGGCTTCTGATGACGTCATGGGGACGTCGGTAAAAGTGCTTCGAGCTTCTGATGACGTCATGGGGACATCGGGAAAAGGGCTTTGGGCTTCTGATGACGTCATCGGGACGTCGTGAAAAGTGCTTCGGGCTTCTGATGACGTCATTGGGACGTCGGTAAAAGTGCTTCGAGCTTCTGATGACGTCATGGGGACGTCGGGAAAAGGGCTTCGGGCTTCTGATGACGTCATCGGGACGTCGTGAAAAGTGCTTCGGGCTTCTGATGACGTCATGGGGACGTCGGTAAAAGTGCTTCGAGCTTCTGATGACGTCATGGAGACGTCGGGAAAAGGGCTTCGGGCTTCTGATGACGTCATCGGGACGTCGTGAAAAGTGCTTCGGGCTTCTGATGACGTCATGGGGACGTCGGTAAAAGTGCTTCGAACTTCTGATGACGTCATGGAGACGTCGGGAAAAGGGCTTCGGGCTTCTGATGACGTCATCGGGACGTCGTGAAACCTGCTTCGGGCTTCTGATGACGTCATCGGGACGTCGTGAAAAGTTCTTCGGGCTTCTGATGACGTCATGGGGACGTCGGTAAAAGTGCTTCGAGCTTCTGATGACGTCATGGGGACGTCGGGAAAAGAGCTTCGGGCTTCTGATGACGTCATCGGGACGTGGTGAAAAGTGCTTCGGGCTTCTAATGACGTTATCGGGACGTCGTGAAACCTGCTTCGGCGTCAAACTTATCAAAGCGAAATCAAGCGCGCAGCGGATTTGAGCGTTACGTTCACATAGCTTGACCTATGCTGATTTCCGTATTACAGCTTCAATGAAATGTTTTACGGTTTCCCTTGCGCGCTTGATTTAGCGGATCAGAGGCGGTTGAAAGGAGTGGGCATTGCGTGAGCGGAACACTCGAGTTTAGGGCCGTATAGGGCTCTTCTGTGCTTGTTCCAAGCCGTTTTTTCAACATTACTGGTGAAGTTGGACTCGGACCTCTCTATTTCCGGTGAAAACCCGGAGACTGATTTTATCTTTTAAGCCTTTAAAGACCTTTAAAGACAGAGGACACCCAAAAAACTAAATTCCCGATTTTATGCTTATCTTGGAGAGAGTCACACGCTGATCACAGTAGTATCTCTGAAATCGACCAAGACCTTCTTTGAACAGAGTTATGGCTCTTCAAAGATGCCTAGATTTTGAGGGTGGAAAATTGGTGGACGAGTTGTCTCAAGCCTGTATTTCTCTTCATTCGCAATCGTTGCGTGAGAGAAAGCCAGGATAAGGAGCCAGTCCGGCAATGAACTGAAGAACGACGACTTGTTGGAATTCATCCATCCATTTAGCCGCTATCGACTTCGGAGATCTGGTAGGGGGTCGGGCCTGTGGTGGTGAGCGAAGGGGGTCGGGCCTGTGGTGGTTGCTTATATCTCGCTTATTTGGAGGAATTGAGATCTCGCATTCGACACGTGTTATACAGGAGGGATCTTCTACACAATTACATGAAAATCTCAAAATTCATATCTGAGGGTGTACTGTGCCTTTAAAGCCAAATCTGGTGCGCGCTTCGCGCGCACCACAATTGAATGATTTCCTAACTTCTCATTCATACTTTTGCGATAGCGGCAAATGCCGCGATTATCAGTGGAAAAATAAGAAATCAGATGTCTGATACCGCTCTAAAATGTGAAATCAGGTGTCTGATAATGGTATCAGACATCTAAATTCTCATTTTTCTTCTGATAATCCGCAGCATTTGCCGCTATCGCAAAAGTATGAATGAGGTGTAAAACAATTTGACATCATTCCCTCTTTTAATGATAGCTATTAGGTACACATGCATATACATATACATACTATTTTATCGGCACTCACATAATCAAAGTCCTTTATGGAGCCAAAAGCACTTCCTCTTGGAGAACCGCAACGGTTTGTTTTCGCTGTTTAGAAGTTTCGACAAAGAAAAGAGTTTTTAGAGGATATTGTTCATTTTTCGTAGACTCTCCTCATTCGACTTTCCTATTGTTCCCTTTTTGTTGAAACGTTTGTAACGCGAACCGAACCACTTTTGCTTGGGAGACCCCTTTTTTACAGATCATGCTTCAATTGAATCTAAAGTGCCCCCTCCCACCCGAACTATATAGGTAGTTTTGCACCTACTTTTGCTTCCGAAAAGTGAACAGGACGCAACAAGCCAATTATGAGCAAGCGAGAAAATTTTCAATCAGATCTCTATATTCAATTAGGTCTCTGCCACCATGAAGAACTAATTGATTCATTAGTGATCCCTAACTACATATAAGGCTCAGTGCACTCAGCGCTTGACTCGGCACTCGCTCGCATCATGCGAGGTCTGTGTACCAAATAGCGCAGTGAGAAGTCTTTTGTAGCGCATAATACAGGCTGTGGGGTCAACGAAGTGACTGTGATTTTGCGTTTCTCCATGCGTCACTCCACTATCTCATGTGCCTGTCTTCGAGATCTCAACGAAGCAATGGTGCAGTGCAATGTCGCGCTGCTCTCGATCCTCGCCTGTTGACTTGGTTCGTCTCCGAGTGGCCGGCAAGTTTTGTTAACAGCGTTATAGACCTTCATTCAACATAGGACAGGCTCCTAATTATTGGGGTTGTCAATTCATTATCACTTCAAGATGTTCATTATCACTAATTCGCACTTAGGGCCAGATTACTACCGCCCTAGCTCTCTTATGTATGATCGGAAACTATTTGTGAAAAAGACATTCACCACGAGAAATGAGGGAGAAAAGCAAGAAAAAGAAAGAAGAGGATTTTTGGGCACGAGAAAAAATCTCAAGCCCAAAAAAAATCTCGTGCTGGTTCCCGAATTTTCATAGTTTTGTTCTATAGTGTTTACAGACCATAAAACGGCCAATGTCTCACCGTCGACTGCGTACCACGCGCTGCGCGACCGCACGCGCGTCGGAAGCAGACGGGTTTTGGCCGCCGCGCGACGAGTTTTGGCCGCCGCGCGTTTCGGCCGCCGCGCGGCGGGCGAAACTCGTCGCGCGGCGGCCAAAACTCGTCTGCTTCCGACGCACGTGCGGTCGCGCAGCGCGTGGTACGCAGTCGACGGTGAGACATTGGCCGTTTTTTGGCCTGTATCTCTAGTAATGACACAGCCGGATCCTAAGACTTCACATTAACGGCAGACTTGGCGATGCAGTTTTGAACGACAGGCTTAGCAGCAGCAGTGAGAATTATGGACAGTATCATAGGCTCAATATGAAGTATTGTGTCTAGCATAGGTTCATGGGTTGTTTTTGAATTTTCGACCATGGGGATGCTTTTTGTGGATCGGCTCCTCCGCTCCGCAAGACTGTACCACAACACCTGAATCGAGTAACTCCCTAACTTATGTATAAAGTGACATACGCTTCTCAAAGCCTTTGCAACAGTCCTTCCGTGTTCAAATGATGCGAATGGCCTAGCCGGATGGACACGATCAGCCAGAGGGTCGCAGTAAATTCCTGAATACCAATTCATTCATTTCACTCTGTCAGGTGAACCTTGTTCTCGACTTATGATCGCAACGCCAGTAAGTTTTCAGAAAACATTCACCCAGTCTTTTGTTTTGCTGCTTCTAGGGAAAAGCGATGAAAGGTGGTCAGAGAAGGTGTCAATTCATGAAAAACCGAGCCTGTTGTATTCGTAGAATTTGGTCTAGTGAATTAGGGGCTGCTTTGGTAGATCGTCGTTCGCGATCGGAACCTCGCTGAACGGTGGTGTCGCAAACACGCACGGTCCGCCGCAATGGTGGCTTCTCGTCATTCGCTCAACTAAACTTGGCGCGAGGTCTTTCTGCAGAGCCTTTCGAAGGATATGGTAGAAGAGGTAATGAATGCAAACCTGGGTATCCTCTATTGAAAAATCTTCCATGGCGGAAGGTTCCATGGAATAACGAGTCATTGGAAGCCAAACACTTGGCGAAGCCGTGCCAGGCCACTAGCATCGCATCATGGGCCAGCGCTCCTCTGCTCTGTAACCATCAATTCCAAATTGTAATAACAGTTAGGAGAAGGATAACATCATCTGCGGCTCACATCTACGTCGTCGTAGTTGTTGATGAAGTTGTCGTCCAACTTCTTCAGGTGCTTCTTCAAGTTCCAGTAGGCACGACTTTCTTTGTTAGTCAATTGAAAGCCACTAATGTTGATGTTACCGTTTTGAAACATCTCAACATCATACGGCAGAAAATCCTGTTAACGAGCTCATTACTTGCTCAGAAAAGGAGATATTTGGAATAACAGACGACTAATCTCACAAAATTGGAGACGACATAATGATAGTTGGCCTGACTGAATTGGGCAGTGCGAATAGCGGCGAGGAACTTCTGCTGTCGAGAGGACGAGGTGGTGTCAATCAGAATTCTGTGATAAACTTGTATTAACCCAAAAGAGCCCTTGGTTGAAGGGAGTGTGACTTGAACCGGTTTGTGTAGTTGGATCGCCTTAGGTTGAAATTCCTTAGGAAATCGCTGAATTTATATGGATCTCTTGGCAACTCAAGCAGTTGAGCTTTCGCCGAAGCATTGGATTTTCGGTGAAGATGATGCCACAACCAAGGCAATGAAACGCCAGCTGAAATACGTGCTTCACTATAGTTACATTACCCGCACTAATTTACTCAAAAAGCCGCGAAATCGCGACTTTTGCGACTTTTCGTCATAACTCGGCCCGAAGTGATCCATTCGAGCAGTGAAGGGCATATTTCGAATCAGCATCGAGAGCTCTTTCTTCTGAGCTCTTACATGTCTTACGGCCAAACAAGGCATATAGGGCTAACACAATCAATCGAGTTGGTGAAAGGAAAATTCAAGTATTTTGTGGTTATTTGACGTAATGCCCCGTCCACCTCAACAGTATTAACATGATAGGCAACAGATTATTAAACTGTCTGCGGCTGACAGACCTTTTCTGCGAAATTTCGGTTTTTTGAATTTTTAAATCCGAATATTTCACCATTTCTACAACCACAAGCCTCCTCTTGCTTAGATTTACAGAGAGTAGCAATGTTTTCTCATCAACTGTGTCTGAATCCATCCATGGTGGAAAACTTGGAGAGAATTCAGACCGTTAAAAGTGGTTCGCAGCGATTTCAAATTTGCGATCTTTGAATTCAGCCCTTCTAAGGAGGCCCGTACTCCCTCTCAGGGGCTGGTAATATTTGAAGCTCCTCACTGTATATGATAAATAGTTCGGAGAACCACCTAAGATTTTTTGCCAATTATTCTTTTCAAACTCAAAAATTTGTAGTAATTATTGTATTGTATTGCATTGTTTATCGGGATAGTAAGAAACACAAACTGACAAATCCCAAGATAATGAATGGACATCCGATATAAAATAAAGAAACTATGAAAACAATTAGAGAAAAAAAAATTTAAAGAGTATGACTGGATAGGACAGCATAGTTAATCAGGGTGGGAGTGGGGTCACTTGGCGGTGAAGAGTAGTGGCCGGCCAACACTGCAAGCGGCTGGGTGATAGACGCGGCTCCGGATACCATCTTAGTTGGTCCGTCAACCCCACCAAGGCCCACATGTCGATCACCAGAGGCCTAGAATCAAGAGAGAAAATCAAAAAAAAATCCGCATGGGATGCTCGCAAGTGAAATGAGTCAAGTGAACACAATGCATGGAACAAGAACCAGCATCAAGCTTCCTCGCCCACCAACGCACGTTCCTTGAATTGTTTACAAACTGCGTACTGAAAACTCGTAGACTTCCTGAATTTAAAAAATTGTTCATTTAAATTATTCCAAGGCGTGATAACTCTAGAAAGAAAAGCGCCTTTGAATGACTGACTGTTGCATCCGTTATGACACAGTCTATAAACATGTCCCCTAGTTAATCCGATGAAGGGAGACAGGCGGAACATTTCAAAAAGCTCCAGATCGGCTTCACCAGTGATCATTTTGTACAGGAAGGTCAAGGCAGTGATTTTACGGCGATCTTCTAATGACAAGGAGTTCAGAGCTTTCAGTCGTTTCTCGTACGGCATTCTAAATTTTCCTTTGCGAGCGAAAATTCTATACGTGAAGCTTTTTTGAACATTTTCAATTTTCTCGATCAGACACGCTTTGTAGGGCGACCACACCGGAGAGCAATACTCCAGTATAGGCCTCACATAAGCGGTGAATAGTTTGAATAGTAGCGATGGATCACGCGAATGGAATGCTCTCAAAATGAAATTAGCTCTGCATTTTGCTTTCAATACAACAGCAGTAATAAATGTTTCGAAATTAAGATGGTCATCGTATGATACTCCGAGGTCTTTGATAACTCTGGAATGGCTCAAAACGGTTTCACTGATCCTAAATTCAACAGAAGGGTGATTTTTACCTAAACACATTACCGAAGTTTTCTCGTTTGAAATTTCTAGATCCCATTTGATGGACCATTCAAAGAGCGCATCTAAAGCCTTCTGCAAGAGTTGAGGATTATTAACGGTGTAAAGCTTCAAATCATCGGCATACATCGATGCTACCACTCCCGTTGGGAAAATACTGGGCAAATCGTTAATGTACATCAGGAACATCAAAGGACCAATGCAGCTCCCTTGTGGAACGCCGCATGTAGTGCCGTACAAGCGTGAATGCGTATCGTTTATCATCACACACTGCTTCCTGTCGGTAAGAAAAGAGGCGAGAAAATTTAAAGGGGAACCTTGAATTCCGGAGCTTCCTAACTTCCTGAGCAGCATGGGGATAGAAATTGAGTCAAAGGCTTTTTTGAAATCAATAAAACATACGGATACGTAGTTGCCTCTATCCAGTTCTTTCTGCCAAAAGGGGACTGAGGACAAAAGTGCCGTTAGGGTAGACTTTTTACCAAGAAAACCATGCGGGGAAGGAGTTAAAAGTCTATTTTCCTTCAGAAACAAGGTGATCTTCTTGCAAATTATCCTTTCCATAACCTTACTCATGGAGCTCGTAAGACATATAGGCCTGTAATTTTCTACACAACAACGCAATCCTTTTTTGAAAATGGGTTTAACCAGTCCAAGCTTCCATATATCAGGCGTTTCACCTCGTAGAAGGAATCTGTTGAAGAGCAACGCCAAAGGGTATGTTAAGCCAAGTGAAGCTTTTTTAAGAAAGATATATGGAATTTGATCAGGCGAAGTTGAGTTTCTATTGGGTAAGCGCCGCAATGATTGGTACACAACTTCATTATCGATAACTTCCATTTGTTTTCCGATGCCTGGCGATCCACGATCAGCTGCTTCCCGAAATTTGAAATGCTGGTGGTAAGGGCTTTCCAATGGTATAATGTTTGCTTGTTCGAACAAATCTTTCTGTTTCTCAGATCTAAAAGAGTAATTTATCGTTAGTCCCTGGCTTCGCGCCTCTGCGTCTCTGACTCTCCGCGCCCTCTCAGGCAAACTCAAATGTCGACAGCAGGTTTCTGAGGTGTCATCACAGAGCACATCAGCCGACGACACGGAAAAAAGCGTGACTTCAGCGCGAGAGAATCTGGTATGACGCCGAAAGGTCCAGGTGTAGACCTCCTAGCGCCGGATTTCGAGACGGCGGCATGACTTAACTGAAGCCTCGAAAGGTTCAGCTGTCGACCTGCTATCGCCGGAATTATGGATTCTGCTGTAGACATCCTATCACCGGATTTTTAATGAGTGTGGCCACCTTCAAAATTCGGAGTTGTTAAACGAGCTGACCCATTGCAGGACTCAGAAACTATTGCTGTATTTTTACTTTACCTATCTGTAATTGTAACCGTCCCCATATTCAACTGCCCTTAAACATGGGCATTTCGGTTTTTTTTCTGCCGTAATTGTTATCGAGGTGCAACTCTTATCGACTCAATATTTGAGCTATTTCGCAGCTTTCAGTGGCCGGCAGAAGAAAAAAAATAGTAATTGATTTTCTTTCGAACCAATTCGACTTTAACGGGTTTTTCGACTCTAAGCAAGAAATATGCAGCAACAATACAAAAACCAAGAGAATTAAGGCAAAACATTTATATATATAATAGAACTATGTAAGGGCAGGATTATGGTACTAAAACAGGTTAATAAAATTTCTCCAATGGGCGAAAATCGCAGTTCCCGGGACTTCTTTGAAACAGAAACTCCTGGCATATCTTCATTATCTGAGAATTTTCCCTCACGAAACCTCAAATTCGCGGATGTAGGTATTATTCACAGTCTTTTCTGGTCATAACAATTTTCCTGATTGTGGTTAATTTTTCCAGAAACCCTCGAAAAGTGTTAAAATCTAATCTCTGAAAAATGGTTGATAATTGGCAAAATGATTAGGTGTAGGCAGTGAGATAAATCGTTGTGCATTATTATCAAATTTGAAGTTGATTGGCTTGAAGACGTTGCATGATGGAGATATGTATAATGGGAATCGTATCTTCTAAACATTTCAAGAAAAGCGATACTCGCTAAATTGAGAAAAAGTTCCGCGAACTCGATTTGGTACAAGAATCAGCCCTCACGAAGTTCAAATGTTCATGGATCTTGAACAGCGTCGATAGATTTAAAGGGGAGAACGAGGTGTATCCAAATATTTTCGGTCCCTTGAACCGTCCCCGACACTTCGATGTAAAATACAAAAGTAGGAATTTCGGGTAACGCTATTAGATAGAGGAAGTGTTGCTCCTCCGAAAGGTATACCATATTTGATAAAAAAGATACGCATAGACTGTAAAACCGTGAAATTCTAGTGGTTTCAGCGCTGGCAGGTGCGGAGCGGAGGTTAGAGAAAGCGAAAGAGCAGAGGTCGACGGAGGTAGCAGCATCGCGCGCTCTGAATGATCAGAACTTCAATTTTTACAGAGGATACTCAGGGGAGAAAGCCCGCTAATCTAATCTCTGTGCGTAAGGTATCCTTCATAGTCCTCACCGCAAGCACGGAATGCTCGTGACGCTCGGAATGAGCGGTGGACTATGAAACTTTTTACCGCGCTACACGCGCGGCACGGACAGGAAGAAACTACATATGAAATCCCCGGCAGAGCCAAAATGACCAGGTCTATGAAAGATCTCTAAAGGCATCGTCCAATATCAGGGGTAAAATTTCGTACTATGATCAGTCCACCGTGAATAGCAACCTTGCCAAGCGCGAGATCTCGATCAAATAAGGGAGAAACTACAGGGAAAAAGTCGGCCCCGCCCACAATACTCAAAAGCCTACATAACGGCGCACACCGCCTGGAAAAGGGAACCAAGAGCTCTGCTATAGTCTATTTTGCCTATGAGCATCGCCACATTAATTAATTTTTAAGTTTGCAATGATTTTGGTCCGCTATTCGGAGCAAAACCCTTTTTTACGCTTTTAGGGTATGGGGAGTGGGGCCTACTTTATCCCTGGATTTTCTCACTCATCTGATCGAATTCAGATCTTGCGCTTGTACAATGTAGGCGGACTACAACATCAACTTCTACCCCTGAGGTTGGACTGCGCCTTTAAAGGCAGTGTTCACGATAAAATCGTTGTTCTGTTTTTCCACCTATCTTGAAAACGGTCCCATGCTGATTCCAATGATGTCCCTGGAATAGTACAAGACCCCCTGGAAACGGAGTTATGGCTATTCGAAATTCAGCAAGGGAAAATTGTGGACGAGTTGTCCGAGGCTTGTAACTCCCGTTCTTTGCAGCCTATGTGTGCGAGCTGACCTGAGTAAAGAGAGACGATGAGAAAGAAGGGAAGAACGGGGCTTTTGATCGGAAACCATCGCTCATTTAACCACAAGTTCAGGGGAGCTGTTATAGGACGTGGGCGGAGTGGCCCAATGGGTTGGCTGGCCCACGAGATTTTCACCCACTTACCGGCCGTTTTTCATCGCACTTCCGTTCTTAATCTTCTTATAGGGACCCAAAGCTTACGTGTTAGCCAAAAAAAGGGGAAACTTTTTCTTCGTGAACACTGCCTTTAAGCAGCGTGCCGCCGCACTTCTGACCCAGACCAAGGGTGCCTGTGTGATATAAATTCAGATAGTTAGAAAAGTTGAGTATTCTAATATTCGATTCAAGTGGGAATTCCAATTTCTGATTTTTTCAAATGTTGGTTTCGCTCGAGAATTTTGATATTTGCTTTTTCAAGCCTTCGATTCGTTCAGTTGTTCGGAGAGCTTGAATATTCGATTTTCTGAGTAGCCGGGCAATTTTGTGTCACTAAATTCATATGCTTGGATATTGAAAAAGAATGTGCAGAAAGTATTCAGGATCTTTTCGGAAATATATCGGAAAAAGCTAATTTTCATTCGAATATTCGAATATATTTTCCAAGTATTTATTTGCCTCAAATAGAAGACAGGTTTTCTGAAACAATCGTTCAGTCAAAAAAAGAGAGACCTTGCCGAATTTATTCACTCATTCCGAGACTTCAAAAACGCTGGATTCGAAAATTCATCCACAATTTTTAAGAATGCCTCCTTCGAATTTATTCGTACATTCGTTAATTTTGAAGTGGATATAATCGAAAAAACTTATTCATCAGAAATTTTTCTATAGTGGCTATCCTTATTACTCATTCATCTGAGGTGTTCTAAAAACGCGAGATTTGAATCATTTCTTCATTCAAAACCTGGCGACGATTGTCCATGTCTATTATGTAATCACATCATCAAAATGAAAAAAAAATCTAATGAGAAAATAGGATAATTTCTCGATTGTGGTCTTCATAAAGTCTCCCGTTGATTTGAAAACCTGGTGTGAGTTCTTTAGAATTTCTTGAATAAACGAGTAAGTTCAAAAATAGATCACATACTCGATTCAATTGTTTTACGTGCGAACATTTGTACAAAAATTGAAGCAAGTAATCAATTTCGAAGTTCGAATGGTTTTCAAGTGATATACTTGTACAAATGAACAACGTTTCTGATGGGTACTTAAGATGTAAGCTGAATTGAGACAAATATTCGAAAAACGGACACTTGGCCTAAACGAAAGCAAAAAACTTTTCGATTTCCCGTATTAACGGATTACAGAGAGGCGAAAAACATGAAACCTCCAATGAAGCGAGAAGCAAGACAATAAAAAATCACGACGAAATCGAATATTCAAAAAAGGATGTTTCAGGACTCCAAATATACCCGGTGTACGAAATAATACTCATAGTAAAATCCCAAGAGACGATAAAATAGCTTAATACTACAAAAATCTCTAGAACACTATTTGAGTAATAAATCCAGTCAATACAAGGCCTGATTTGCGCGTTATCACATAAAAACAAATGTGCTTCACGAAAGACAAATAAACAAAACAAAAGCAGATTCTTCAATTGCGCAACCGACTGAATATTTGGTTGAGCATTCGGAGATTTGGACGATCAATGCTCACCGGCGATAGGATGTGTTGCCTTGTCAACCTGCTGTGAACCTGCTATCGACAGGTCGATAGCAGGTCGATAACAGGTTCATGTTATTCTCCCGAAAGAACCTGCTATCGCCGGTTGCTCGAGAAACAGGTGCTTCAACCTGCTGTCGACATTTGAGTTTGCCTGAGCTACTCACCCCCACTTTTGATGGTGTCGAAAGCGCACTGTCTTGCCTGTCTCGCTCAATGGGCGAAGTCCATGCAAAATGGATCGATTTCCATGGGCAAGGTTTCAGTCGGGAGACGACAAGAGCTTGGGTTGAAACAGTACGAAGAGGGCAGAAAGAACAGGAAGAGAAACATGAGGGGGAGGTAAAGGTATCCGTGTCATCAACTGGTAGGGATAGGCTGGAAGGGGTTTCAATGAGATGGGTTGTCCCTAGCTCATTAGCGACTACAGACAGGTTGTAAAGGAAGTCGCTCCAAGGGATGTCTACTTGCTGAAAATCAACTCCTCGAATCCAATGGCCGCACGCTACTTATCGCACACACGACCGCTTGCGCGGACCTCTGGCTCCCAAATCAAGCATTTTTTTCCATTTTTTTTTCATCTTTGAGCTTCAACTCACTGTCGAGCTTCAGCGCAACGCGACGCAGCTCTGTTTCGGAGAGAAATGTTCTAGATTGCGTACAGGTTCATCCAAGTCAACTTGTCCGCAAGGCAGGCAATTGGTAGTCCGTGAAAAATGCTCTCAGTTGTAGTGCGCGCCGTGTACGCCCTGCTGCGGCGTGGGTCGCGTCCATGACGCCGCCTGAGAGGCGCTTGTCTCAGAGAACGCCGTCGCCAGCACGTAGTGAAGTCGGCTCTGAATTTGGTGAGAATTCGTTCAAGAACGTACTTCGACTATTCACGGTTTTTTTTGGTTCGAATAAATAATTGATTACGCCAGCAGTCGTCCGAGCGGTCGCGTCGCTTGCGCGACAAGCCGCGTGCGCCGCAATCTTGATATTGACAGATGCGTAGAAGATTCAAATCACGTGACGTAGCGATTCCAAAACGCGACGAAGAAGAGTGACCGTGCAAAGCGTTGTTGCATAAATTCGACCGCATGGAGTTGGTCTGCAGCGCGTCAATCTGAATGAGCAATAGGTTAAGGTGCGAAGACCGAAAATTTAAAAATGCTTTATTTTGAACCCAAAAGTCCGCGCGAGCCGCGTGGGGCGCAGTCTTGATGTCGACAGATGTGTGATAGAATCGAATTACTATTGCTCTCGGAGCCAAATTGCGGTTCGCAATTGCGGTCCGTAATTGCGGACTACGGTTGTTGCATCATCTCGGGCATTTGGGGGTACCAGCTGAGGTGATTTCGGACGAGGGGGATCATTCGAGGATATCAATTCGGGGGCGGAGTCGCGCTTCGAGCGAGCCGAGGGCGAAAGGGGCTCAGCCGAGGCGGACGACGACATTTTCCTAGTAGGACCACTCATAACAGCTGCAGCGCTGTCCTTCAAACTTGTCGTTCATGCTTTCATCTCTTGCAGACATGTTGTATATTTCTTACTTTAAGTTATTCGCGGTCACATCAATCTCCTTGATGAATAATTGTGCTACGTTTGAGCCTCATTTTTGTTCACAACAAATGCCATACACATCAACAAGCTGCGAATTATTAAATAAAGTTCGGATTCGATAACCCCAAAAAATTTCAAATAAAGTCTCCAAAAGTTCGAGACTGTCTCTCAGGCTAGCTTTCGGCTCGTAAAGCGTTCTTCAGACCTTCTTCTCCTGCCCAAAAATGGGCTAGAAACCACATTTGTCGTTGAGTGACATCCATGACTTTTAAAGACTTTTTTGGAGTTTTTTTTGAGAATTTTGGAACTTTGTCGATTAATTTGCAGCCTCTCGATGTGTATTGTAATTTTTGAAATCTCCTTAAAGGCAGTGTTCACGATAAAAGTCGTTTTTCTGTTTCTCCCCCTATCTTGAAAACGGTCCGATGCTGATTCCAATGATGTCCCTGGAATAGTACAAGACCCTCTGGAAACGGAGTTATGGCCCCCCGAAATTCAGCAAGGGAAAATTGTGGACGAGTTGTCCGAGGCTTGTAACTCCCGTTTTTTGCAGCCGATGTGTGCGAGCTGACCTGAGTAAAGAGAGACGTTGAAAATGAAGGGAAGAACGGGGTTTTTGATCGGAAACCATCGCTCATTTAACCACAAATTCAGGGGAACTGTTATAGGTAGTGGGCGGAGTGGCCCAATGGGTCGGCTGGCCCACGAGGTTTTCACCCACTTACCGGCCGTTTTTCGTCACGTTTCCGTTCTTAATCTTCTTATAGGGACCCAAAGCTTACTTTTGAGCCAAAAAAATGGAATTTTTTTCTTCGTGAACACTGCCTTTAATCCCACCCAGTATGGTCTCCAACCTAGTAAATCCGCGACTAGGATTCCGTCTACGTGTAAATTTTGGTCTTGTGCAGGTTGCAACGGTCGGAATGGCAGGGACAGTCAGCTGAGCACCCTGCTGGAGATCGTCGAAAACACCCTTCTAGGTGGTTGCAACCACTTCGCTATATACAATATTACCGTAATTATATCATTCAGACATCGTCGAAGACACTATAGGTTACGGGCACGACGAGGAAAAATGGCTACGATAGTGAACGAATCGTAGTCAAGGTTGGTGAACACTCCGAAATTCTAGTGCACTCTCGCTTACCTCAGTACCTCAGTTGTTCTATTTGGTTGATTAACAATCAAATGCTACATTTTTTCAGGGCATATGCATCACTTGGATCGTCCGAAGCAGAGCGCTCCAAGACCGAGAAGATTATGGAACGCCGCTGGCATCGGCGCAAACACACTACTCTTTCAGACGTGACATCAGGACCCGCTTCGAATTAGAAGAAATCCAGTATCAGTCGTCGAATTTCTCGGTGTCATTTTAAATTTTCCATGTTCAGTATCTTATAGATTTTCAATGTATAGCTTCTTATAGATTTCCTTATCGACTTATAGTGAAGGCAGGAAGAACTGGTCAACAACCGTGAAAACTAGACGATCACTGTCCCATGCATAACCAATGATATGATGTAGAAACGTTTCTGTCCAGTATTTCCTTGCTCTTCACATAATTCTGTCTCTAGTTCGTTGGATGAACAGATCGTATCATTTTCTCAGTTCAACAACTATTAAATCGTAAGCAAACTTTTTTTGTACTCAGAAATGTCTGTCCTGTCCCGTGGTTTTCATTCGTATTCTGATCACCATCAGTCTAATTTTCGACCCCCATAAGTCATGGACACTTGTTGTATTCATTTTTTGGAGATTTGTAAAAAAAGGTATCTTGTAAAATTTAGCCGCAATTTAAATAGAGGTGTTGTGTTTTACGCTCATTTCAATAAATTCGTTGTCAACTCGTTTAACATAAAGTGGCAGTGAAGGCATAAAATTTAGGTATTATGAAGAAGTAACACTCAAAGTAGTGTAGTAGTAGTGACAAAGTATTAGTATTAACATAATAATGGTGAAAATATAATGGAATAAGATGAAAACCGTTTTTACGGTTTCAAATTCCCGCGCTTCACTCGAAAAAGGTCCGCGGACCAGCCCCCAAGAGAAGCGGGGGGTTGGTCCGAGGGCGCTGGGGGACTGCTGCCGAGTTTGGGACGCTCGGATGAGTCCCCGACGGACACTCGGCTGGTGCCCCCCGAATGCCCGAGATGCGGCACGTGTTAATTGTACTGGGAGAAAGGACCAAGTGGTCGTTATGCCATTTGTCGCCATGCATAAAGAAAAATTTCGAAGATAATTCTTTCAAAGCCTGGCAGATTCTAACTACGTGGCTCATTAATATGAATGACTTAGGGAATTTCTAGAATCGCACCCCGGCGCGGCGCGATTTCATGACTCATATGCGAATCGACGAGCGGCGCGTTATGGATCGATGCCCACAGAAAATACCGCATCGCGCAGCGATGGAAGTCTAAAATAGGCCTTACCGCGTGGTGTCGACCGCGCCGCGTTGTGATTTAGCGCTGCGGTAGGAATGAGCAAATAATCTGGGAACCACCCGTAAAGTTCAACTCTCTACACTGAATTCGAGGCGTTGATTTTCAGTAAATAGACAACCCTTGGAGTGACTTCCTTTTCAACCTGTTCGTAGTCGCTGGTGAGCTAGGGACTATGCATCTCGTTAAATCCCCTTCCAGCCCATCCCTACCCATTGATGACACGGATACCTCCCGTGTGATTACCTCCCCCTCATGTTTCTCTTCCTGTTCTTTCTGTCCTCTTCTTACTGTTTCAACCCAAGCTCTTGTCGTCTCCCGAGTGAAACCTTGCCCATGAAAATCGATCCATTTCGCGTGAACTTCGCTCATTGAGCGAGACAGGCAAGGCAGTGCGCTTTCGACACCTTCAAAAGTGGGGGTGTTCAGAGCGTGGAGAGGCAGACACGCAGACACGCAAAGCGAGGGACTAACGATAAATTACTCTTTTAGATCTGAGAAACACAGGATTTGTTCGAACAAGCAAACATTATACCATTGGAAAGCCCTTATCACCAGGGGCCGGATTCATCAACGATAAAACCGTGGTTTTAGGGTATAATTTACTCCGCGGGGTAAATTTTTGCAATTCATCAAAAAATAAACCGCAATTTTCGGGGTATATATGGGAGTATCCGATACATACATTTGGGGTTTATTTTGGGGTATGGAGTGGAGTTAATTAAACTCGGGGTTTAAATTACCCCAAATTTCGTTGATGAATCCGGCCCCAGCATTTCAAATTTCGGGAAGCGGCTGATCGTAGATCGCCAAGCATCGGAAAACAAATGGAAGTTATCGATAATTACTACACGTTTTTGAGTTTGAAAAGAATAATTGGCAAAAAATCTTAGGTGGTTCTCCGAACTATTTATCATGTACAGCGAGGAGCTTCAAATATTACCAGCCCCTGAGAGGGAGTACGGGCCTCCTTGGAAGGGCTGAATTCAAAGATCGCCCATTTGAAATCGCTGCGAACCACTTTTAACGGTCTAAATTCTCTCCAAGTTTTCCACCATGGATGGATTCAGACACAGTTGATGAGAAAACATTGCTACTCTCTGTAAATCTAAGCAAGAGGAGGCTTGTGGTTGTAGAAATGGTGAAATATTCGGGTTTAGAAATTCAAAAAACCGAAATTTCGCAGAAAAAGTCTATCAGCCGCAGACAGTTTAATAAATTGTTGTCTATCATGTTAATACTGCTGAGGTGGACGTGGAATTAAGTCAAATAACCGCAAAATACTTGAATTTTCCTTTCACCAACTCGATTGATTGTGTTGGCCCTATATGCTTTGTTTGGCCGTAAGACATGCGAGAACTCAGAAGAAAGAGCTCTCGATGCTGATTCGAAATATGCCCTTCACTGCTCGAATGGATCACTTCGGGCCGAGTTATGACGAAAAGTTGCGATTTCGCGACTTTTGCGGCTTTTTTGAGTAAATTAGTGCGGGTATTGTAGTTCCAGCAAATGCAGAAGAAACGAAAAGAAACGAAGGCGAGCTCACATTGTTCGCCGTCTGTCAGCAAAATAATCTCACGCCATTGTTTGTGAATAATGAAATCAGCTAGCAGCTCGGCTGGAGACGGTCGCACTGACACTTCAAAGCTGAAAACGGTTTCTGTCCGATGTGGTTTCTGTCACCCCAAAGATAATTGCAAACATCGTGATCAAAACTACACCGCGTATCATAAAGATAGGATACTACCTGAAATCTCTGCCAATTCGAGACTTGATGCTTCGGGGAAAGCGGCCTTTATCACACTCTGTTATCATTAGGCATCAAATTCACCTTTAGCGCCGTCATCAAAGCTTATTCGCGCAAAGGGTGAATTTGCTGAGCGGTTGGATATCAGTTAGCGCAAAGGGTGAAAATACCGCCAGCGCTAACATGTTAATGCATATCAGTTGTTGAGCGGCTGGATATCACTCAGCGCAAAGGGTGAAATTACCGCCGTTGCTGGCATGTCAGAAATTTCTAAACAAGTGAAAATATCTCAGCGAAAACATGATAAAACAATTGATCACGTCTCAATGTGTTTACCATGAGCACAGCCGGTATAAAAGCCGCCTCATCTCACTAGAGTCCTCATTCGGCATTCTGATGCCGGCCCCGAAAGGTGACTTCGCGTCACTCTCCGGAGGCCAGCATAATTTTGGCTGCTGGGAGGATACAGTGGGTATCCTCACGGCGGGGGGGGGGGGCGAGTTACGCCGCGGTTCGCAGTGGGTGGCTCCTCACCGCAGACCTCGGTGAAGAATACGCCCATGTTGCGGACAAGGCGGGGCTTGCTGTGGACCTTCAAATTCGTGAAATTTTCGAGGTAAAATCACCTCATTTTCGCGGTAAGTTGGACCCTTTCTCGCTGCTAGTTCGCACCATTTTCACGGGATATTAACCCCATTCTCACCTATCCTAGCGTCAAATTCACCCATACAGTGAATTTAACGCGGGAAATTAAGACTTCATGCCGACTTGTACATGAGCATCAAGTCTCTTTTGCTGAGAAATCAAGTCTCGAATTGGCAGAGAATTGTCGGTCTCGTGTTTGTTGAGCAAAACAGATTTTTTTCCGTTAACACTACAGTGATCAGGATGTAAAGTAAACCATGCATGGTCCACAAAGGATTTCATTGTCACAACAAACACTTCCTCTGATACGTAAGTGGCGGGGTGATACTTAAAGCCACAGTCCAAGCTCAGGGGTAATTTTTGATATTATATTCCGGCCGCCGTGTATAGCAACCCTGCCAAGCGCCAGATCTCAATTCGATCAAATAAGCGAGAAACTTCAGGGAAAAAGTCGGCCCCGCCCACTTTACCCTAAAAGCCTAACCGCGCATACCGCCCCGGAAAGGGAACCAAGATCTTTGGTATTGTGCATTTTGCCTTTGAGCATTGTTACACCAACCAATTTTTCCTTTTGCAAAGAATTTGGTTCCCTATCCGAGGCGGAACGCTTGATTATGCTTTTAGGGTACTGAGGCAGGGCCGACTTTTTCTTTCACATGATTTGATCGAATTATCTGCAACACGGCTACTACAGTAGATGAACCTGAATATCAAATTTTATCTCTGAGGTTGGACTGTGCCTTTAAAGGCACAGTCCAACCTTGAAATCGTTTTTCTGTTTCTCCCCCTGTCTTGAAAACTGTCTCACGCTGATTCCAATGATGTCTCTGGAATCGTACAAGATCCCCTAGTAACGAAGCGATGGCCCCGCAAAAATTGTGCTCCGGAAGCATGGTGGACGAGTTGTCCGAGGCTCGTAACTTCCGTCATTTGCAACCGATGTATGCGAACCGACCCGAATAAAGAGAGAGGCTGAGAGTGAAGGGAAGAACGGGGCTACTGGTCGGAAACCATCGCTCATCTCGCCGCTGTTGAGCTCGAAAGATCGCCAGAGTGGCTTCCTGGTATGGGCGCCCCAGGGTGGCTTCCTCCTATATCTCGCTTATTCGGAGGAATTGAGAGCTGTCATCTGGCAGGGGCACTACAGGGTGGGTCTATTTCACAATTATGTGGAAATCTCAGATTTTGTCCCTGAGCTTGGACGGTGCCTTTAAGGACTTCGTGTACTTCTGGTGCGTTTTTTTTTCAATGTCTACGTCATTTTAGTTCTACCCGGGGCAACTTATTCAATATAGCGAATAATCTCAACATTGAAGATTATCGTTAACACAGCCTTTAAAGGCAGGGTCCACGATAAATTTCGTCCTCGGTTTTTGGCCGGAAATCGAAAGATCAGAGTCTCATTGGAGCACTGGGGTCGAAAGAACAAACGAAAACGAGCCAGAAAGAGCTCCATACGGCTCCGAAGTCCGCTCGCGCTAGCCCTTTCGCTCGCGATCGAGTTTCTCGACGTGAACGAAGGAACACTCAAAATCGCGAAATGAGCGATGGTTTTCGATCAAAAGCCCCGTTCTTCCCTTCATTCTCGACTTCTCTCTTTACTCAGGTCAGCTCGCATACATCGGCTGCGAAAGACGGAAGTTACAAGCCTCGGAAAACTCGTCCACAATGCTTCTCTAGCTCAATTTTTGAGGGACCATAACTCTGATCCCAGAAGGTCGTATACGATTTCAGACACATCGTTGGAATCAGCATGGGACCGTTTTCAAGATAGGCTGAAAAACAGAAAAACGATTTTCATCGTGGACACTGCCTTGAAGCAAGATCAAATGTTTGTGCGCTTTTCTAAACTAATTTAATGTTTTACGGTATCAAAAAGATAGAGTACCCCTTGGTTAAATCGGAATTCTTGTTCGATATTGGATCACCTTGCTTCATTATCTCATCAAATACTCGATTTAATATACTTTCGACCAAGCTGATCAGCCTTTGCGAGTCGATCTTGCTCCATTTTTCGGTTATGGCCTGTTGGAGCGCAGGCTCAGACCCGACGAACCAGAACACCCCAGAGATTTCTCATTAGGGTGAGATCAGGACTGTAGACGAGCCACCCTGAACAAGATAAAGTGTGCCCGAATGCGAATGGCGGCCCACGGAGCCGGCGTGCTTGGCAGGCGGCTGTCGCATGTGCCGCTCTCGGACGAGTGTTGAACTCGAACGGCGGTCATCCACCTCCCTCTCTACAGAGCTGATTGATCGGCGCAGTGCTTGCTGCCAGCCCGTGCCGGCCCCGTTCGTAGTCGATGGCGGTGGGGACGTTTCGCATGCTCGTCCGAGAGCGGCTAACGCGACTGCCAAGCACGCCGGCCTTGTAGGGCGCCATTCGCATTCGAGCACACCTTAGTTTTTGTCCAATAAACAAGTTCAAAGCGCTAAGGCTATCCAGCTTGAAACTTTGACATGGGGAAATGAAGGTAAGCGTCACTCTTACATCCTTTCATACTCGCTAGAGATCGCCGGACAACTGACGAATGCTAGCTGTAGACGTCCCTCAGGAGCAAATGCTTCATCTACCCTCGAAATCCTTTAGTAGCACTTCCAACCATCAGACCTATCGAGATTAAATTTCTTCTCGTCAGAAACCATCGTCTATACAGAAATAGTCAAAGTAGCTGTCCACTTTGGCCGTCGCAAGTGCGGTCGTAGATCTCCCATATATGTGGTGAGCGCGAAGCGCTCACCAGATTTGGCTTTGATCTCTTACCGCGCGCATGCCCTATATCGAGATCACCTATTCATACTGTCACCAGAAAAGTAAGTTGTACATCATTCGAAGGGTCTAATCAATACACGTATCAGAGCCAAGTTTCATATCGATCGGCCACTGCTCTCAAAAGATATGGAGCCTCGAATGACGCAAAAATTTTCTCCGCCACCGCCTCCGTCCATCACATTTCATCATTTTGGACGGCGTGGACCAAATTGCTTGAAACTTGGTAACCAGAGGTAATCGAGCACGAGGATGCCAAAAATAGTCCGCAGAACTCACCATTTTCACTCCTGGACCACTTACAGGAGGTTCAAACATAGCAACCGGCCTTTCAATATTAGTTCATAAAAATGAAGGGTTTTTTCGTTATCAGTTATTGTTTTCTCAGAGACTATATAAAAACCTTGCTCTCTAGGGTGGTGTACTCTAAACGTTCGGATCGGAAGAGGACGGTGGTTTTGGAGGGATGTTTCTGAGCGAGGCGCGTGCGCATCATCGATAAGAAGGCGTCGTAGGGTGTGCTGAAGTGTCAGTTAACTATGCGGGACCGCAACAGAAGTATGCAGGACGTCATGGAACAACAGCAGGACCTCAGTAGAAATGTGCAGGACATCATGGGACGTGTGCAGGACCGCAGCAGAGGTGTGCAGGACATCGTGGGACCTGTGCAGGACAGCGGTAGGGGTGTGCAGGATGTCACGAATGTGCAGGACCTCGTAGAAGACGTGTGGGGGACCTCAGTAGGAGTGTGGAAAACCTGATAAGAGATGCAGGACTGCAATCATTGTTGTTGATGACATCGTAGAAATACTGTGCAGGACAGCAGTAGGGCTGTGCAGGATGTCATGGAACGTGTGCAGGACCGCAGTAGGAGTGTGCAGGACATCATGGGACGTGTGCAGGACCGCAGCAGAGGTGTGCAGGACATCGTGGGACCTGTGCAGGACAGCGGTAGGGGTGTGCAGGATGTCACGGAATGTGTGCAGGACCTCGTAGAATGTGTGTAGGACCTCAGTAGGAGTGTGCAGGACATCATGGGACGTGTGCAGGACCGCAGTAGAGGTGAGCAGGACATCGTAGGACCTGGGCAGGACAGCAGTAGGGGTGTGCAGGATGTCATGGAGACGTGCACAGGACCTCAGTAGGAGTGTGCAGGACATCATGGGACGTGTGCAGGACCGCAGTAGAGGGGTGCAGGACATCGGAGGACCTGGGCGGCACAGCAGTAGGGGTGTGCAGGATGTCATGGAACGTGCGCAGGACACTCCAGTAGGAGTGTGCAGGACATCATGGGACGTGTGCAGGACCGCAGTAGAGGTGAGCAGGACATCGTAGGACCTGTGCAGGACAGCAGTAGGGGTGTGCAGGATGTCATGGAACGTGTGCAGGACCGCAGTAGGAGTGTGCAGGACATCATGGGACGTGTGCAGGACCGCAGTATAGGTGTGCAGGACATCGTAGGACTTGTGCAGGACAGCAGTAGGGGTGTGCAGGATGTCACGGAATGTGTGCAGGACCTCGTAGAATGTGTGTAGGACCTCAGTAGGAGTGTGCAGGACATCATGGGACGTGTGCAGGACCGCAGTAGAGGTGTGCAGGACATCGTAGGATCTGTGCAGGACAGCAGTAGGGCTGTGCAGGATGTCATGGAACGTGTGCAGGACCTCAGTAGGAGTGTGCAGGACATCATGCGACGTGTGCAGGACCGCAGTAGGGGTGTGCAGGACATCATGGGACGTGTGCAGGACCGCAGTAGAGGTGTGCAGGACATCGTGGGACCTGTGCAGGGCCGCACTAGGGGGCAAGATGTCACGGAATGGGGACTATCCTAGACGGGTGGGGGCCACCCAAGATTTATTCATAGAAGTGAATGGAAAACCTGATAAGAGATGCATGATACTGATATCAATCATTGTTGTTGATGAAATTCTATAGAAATACTTCGATTGATAGCGTTATAGATCGATGGTTCATTTCATTTCTGACTTGAATCTTGAGTGCCCCTCCCCCGTCTAGGATAGTTCCATGGAACGTGTGCAGGACCTCAGTAGGAGTGTGCAGGACATCATGCGACTTGTGCAGGACCGCAGTAGGGGTGTGCAGGATGTCATGGAACGTGTGCAGGACCGCAGTAGGAGTGTGCAGGACATCATGGGACGTGCGCAGAACCGCGGTAGGGGTGTGCAGGATGTCATGGAATGTGTGCAGGACCTCGTAGAGAGTGTGTAGGACCTCAGTAGGAGTGTGCAGGACATCATGGGACGTGTGCAGGACCGCAGTAGAGGTGTGCAGAACATCGTAGGACCTGTGCAGGACAGCAGTAGGGGTGTGCAGGATGTCATGGAACGTGTACAGGACCTCAGTAGGAGTGTGCAGGACATCATGCGACGTGTGCAGGACCGCAGTAGGGGTGTGCAGGACATCATAGAACGTGTGCAGGACCGCAGTAGAGGTGTGCAGGGCATCGCGGGACCTGTGCAGGGCCGCACTAGGGGGCAAGATGTCACGGAATGGGGACTATCCTAGACGGGTGGGGGCCACCCAAGATTTATTCATAGAAGTGAATGGAAAACCTGATAAGAGATGCATGATACTGATATCAATCATTGTTGTTGATGAAATTCTATAGAAATACTTCGATTGATAGCGTTATAGATCGATGGTTCATTTCATTTCTGACTTGAATCTTGAGTGCCCCTCCCCCGTCTAGGATAGTCCCATGGAATGTGTGCAGGACCTCAGTAGGAGTGTGCAGGACATCATGCGACGTGTGCAGGACCGCAGTAGGGGTGTGCAGGACATCATGGGACGTGTGCAGGACCTCAGTAGGAGTGTGCAGGACATCATGCGACGTGTGCAGGACCGCAGTAGGAGTGTGCAGGACATCATGGGACGTGTGCAGGACCGCAGTAGAGGTGTGCAGGACATCGTAGGACCTGTGCAGGACAGCAGTAGGGGTGTGCAGGATGTCATGGAACGTGCGCAGGACCTCAGTAGGAGTGTGCAGGACATCATGGGACGTGTGCAGGACCGCAGTAGAGGTGTGCAGGACATCGTAGGACCTGTGCAGGACAGCAGTAGGGCTGTGCAGGATGTCATGGAACGTGTGCAGGACCGCAGTAGGAGTGTGCAGGACATCATGGGACGTGTGCAGGACCGCAGTAGAGGTGTGCAGGACATCGTAGGACCTGTGCAGGACAGCAGTAGGGGTGTGCAGGATGTCATGGAACGTGTGCAGGACCTCAGTAGGAGTGTGCAGGACATCATGGGACGTGTGCAGGACCGCAGTATAGGTGTGCAGGACATCGTAGGACCTGTGCAGGACAGCAGTAGGGGTGTGCAGGATGTCATGGAATGTGTGCAGGACCTCGTAGAATGTGTGTAGGACCTCAGTAGGAGTGTGCAGGACATCATGGGACGTGTGCAGGACCGCAGTAGAGGTGTGCAGGACATCGTAGGACCTGTGCAGGACAGCAGTAGGGGTGTGCAGGATGTCATGGAACGTGTGCAGGACCGCAGAAGGAGTGTGCAGGACATCATGGGACGTGTGCAGGACCGCAGTAGAGGTGTGCAGGACATCGTAGGACCTGTGCAGGACAGCAGTAGGGGTGTGCAGGATGTCATGGAACGTGCGCAGGACCTCAGTAGGAGTGTGCAGGACATCATGGGACGTGTGCAGGACCGCAGTAGAGGTGTGCAGGACATCGTAGGACCTGTGCAGGACAGCAGTAGGGGTGTGCAGGATGTCATGGAACGTGCGCAGGACCTCAGTAGGAGTGTGCAGGACATCATGGGACGTGTGCAGGACCGCAGAAGAGGTGTGCAGGACATCGTGGGACCTGTGCAGGACAGCAGTAGGGGTGTGCAGGATGTCATGGAACGTGTGCAGGACCTCAGTAGGAGTGTGCAGGACATCATGGGACGTGTGCAGGACCGCAGTAGAGGTGTGCAGGACATCGTAGGACCTGTGCAGGACAGCAGTAGGGGTGTGCAGGATGTCATGGAACGTGTGCAGGACCTCAGTAGGAGTGTGCAGGACATCATGCGACTTGTGCAGGACCGCAGTAGAGGTGTGCAGGACATCGTAGGACCTGTGCAGGACAGCAGTAGGGGTGTGCAGGATGTCATGGAACGTGCGCAGGACCTCAGTAGGAGTGTGCAGGACATCATGGGACGTGTGCAGGACCGCAGTAGAGGTGTGCAGGACATCGTAGGACCTGTGCAGGACAGCAGTAGGGCTGTGCAGGATGTCATGGAACGTGTGCAGGACCGCAGTAGGAGTGTGCAGGACCGCAGTAGAGGTGTGCAGGACATCGTAGGACCTGTGCAGGACAGCAGTAGGGGTGTGCAGGATGTCATGGAACGTGCGCAGGACCTCAGTAGGAGTGTGCAGGACATCATGGGACGTGTGCAGGACCGCAGTAGAGGTGTGCAGGACATCGTAGGACCTGTGCAGGACAGCAGTAGGGCTGTGCAGGATGTCATGGAACGTGTGCAGGACCTCAGTAGGAGTGTGCAGGACATCATGCGACGTGTGCAGGACCGCAGTAGGGGTGTGCAGGATGTCATGGAACGTGTGCAGGACCGCAGTAGGAGTGTGCAGGACATCATGGGACGTGCGCAGAACCGCGGTAGGGGTGTGCAGGATGTCATGGAATGTGTGCAGGACCTCGTAGAATGTGTGTAGGACCTCAGTAGGAGTGTGCAGGACATCATGGGACGTGTGCAGGACCGCAGTAGAGGTGTGCAGGACATCGTAGGACCTGTGCAGGACAGCAGTAGGGGTGTGCAGGATGTCATGGAACGTGCGCAGGACCTCAGTAGGAGTGTGCAGGACATCATGGGACGTGTGCAGGACCGCAGTAGAGGTGTGCAGGACATCGTAGGACCTGTGCAGGACAGCAGTAGGGGTGTGCAGGATGTCATGGAACGTGTGCAGGACCGCAGAAGGAGTGTGCAGGACATCATGGGACGTGTGCAGGACCGCAGTATAGGTGTGCAGGACATCGTAGGATCTGTGCAGGACAGCAGTAGGGGTGTGCAAGATGTCATGGAACGTGCAGGACCGCAGTAGGAGTGTGCAGGACATCATGGGACGTGTGCAGGACCGCAGTAGAGGTGTGCAGGACATCGTAGGACCTGTGCAGGACAGCAGTAGGGGTGTGCAGGATGTCATGGAACGTGTACAGGACCTCAGTAGGAGTGTGCAGGACATCATGGGACGTGTGCAGGACCGCAGTAGAGGTGTGCAGGACATCGTAGGACCTGTGCAGGACAGCAGTAGGGGTGTGCAGGATGTCATGGAACGTGTGCAGGACCTCAGTAGGAGTGTGCAGGACATCATGGGACGTGTGCAGGACCGCAGTAGAGGTGTGCAGGACATCGTAGGACCTGTGCAGGACAGCAGTAGGGGTGTGCAGGATGTCATGGAACGTGTGCAGGACCGCAGTAGGAGTGTGCAGGACATCATGGGACGTGTGCAGGACCGCAGTAGAGGTGTGCAGGACATCGTAGGATCTGTGCAGGACAGCAGTAGGGCTGTGCAGGATGTCATGGAACGTGTGCAGGACATCATGGGACGTGTGCAGGACCGCAGTAGAGGTGTGCAGGACATCGTAGGACCTGTGCAGGACAGCAGTAGGGGTGTGCAGGATGTCATGGAACGTGTGCAGGACCTCAGTAGGAGAGTGCAGGACATCATGGGACGTGTGCAGGACCGCAGTAGAGGTGTGCAGGACATCGTAGGACCTGTGCAGGACAGCAGTAGGGGTGTGCAGGATGTCATGGAACGTGCGCAGGACCTCAGTAGGAGTGTGCAGGACATCATGGGACGTGTGCAGGACCGCAGTAGAGGTGTGCAGGACATCGTAGGACCTGTGCAGGACAGCAGTAGGGGTGTGCAGGATGTCATGGAACGTGTGCAGGACCGCAGAAGGAGTGTGCAGGACATCATGGGACGTGTGCAGGACCGCAGTATAGGTGTGCAGGACATCGTAGGATCTGTGCAGGACAGCAGTAGGGCTGTGCAGGATGTCATGGAACGTGTGCAGGACCGCAGTAGGAGTGTGCAGGACATCATGGGACGTGTGCAGGACCGCAGTAGAGGTGTGCAGGACATCGTAGGACCTGTGCAGGACAGCAGTAGGGGTGTGCAGGATGTCATGGAACGTGTGCAGGACCTCAGTAGGAGTGCGCAGGACATCATGGAACGTGTGCAGGACCGCAGTAGAGGTGTGCAGGACAACGTAGGATCTGCGCAGGACAGCAGGAGGGGTGTGCAGGATGTCATGGAACGTGTACAGGACTTCAGTAGGAGTGTGCAGGACATCATGGGACGTGTGCAGAACCGCAGTAGAGGTGTGCAGGACATCGTAGGACCTGTGCAGGACAGCAGTAGGGGTGTGCAGGATGGCATGGAACGTGTGCAGGACCGCAGTAGGAGTGTGCAGGACATCATGGGACGTGTGCAGGACCGCAGTAGAGGTGTGTAGGACATCATGGGACGTGTGCAGGACCTCGTAGAATGTGTGTAGGACCTCAGTAGGAGTGTGCAGGACATCATGGGACGTGTGCAGGACCGCAGTAGGGGTGTGCAGGATGTCATGGAACGTGTGCAGGACCGCAGTAGGGGTGTGCAGGATGTCATGGAACGTGCGCAGGACCTCAGTAGGAGTGTGCAGGACATCATGGGACGTGTGCAGGACCGCAGTAGAGGTGTGCAGGACATCGTAGGACCTGTGCAGGACAGCAGTAGGGGTGTGCAGGATGTCATGGAACGTGCGCAGGACCTCAGTAGGAGTGTGCAGGACATCATGGGACGTGTGCAGGACCGCAGTAGAGGTGTGCAGGACATTGTAGGACCTGTGCAGGACAGCAGTAGGGGTGTGCAGGATGTCATGGAACGTGTGCAGGACCGCAGAAGGAGTGTGCAGGACATCATGGGACGTGTGCAGGACCGCAGTAGAGGTGTGCAGGACATCGTAGGACCTGTGCAGGACAGCAGTAGGGGTGTGCAGGATGTCATGGAACGTGTTCAGGACCTCAGTAGGAGTGTGCAGGACATCATGGGACGTGTGTAGGACCGCAGTAGAGGTGTGCAGGACATCGTAGGACCTGTGCAGGACAGCATTAGGGGTGTGCAGGATGTCATGGAACGTGTGCAGGACCTCAGTAGGAGTGTGCAGGACATCATGGGACGTGTGCAGGACCGCAGTAGAGGTGTGCAGGAAATCGTAGGACCTGGGCAGGACAGCAGTAGGGGTGTGCAGGATGTCATGGAACGTGTGCAGGACCGCAGAAGGAGTGTGCAGGACATCATGGGACGTGTGCAGGACCGCAGTAGAGGTGTGCAGGACATCGTAGGACCTGTGCAGGACAGCAGTAGGGGTGTGCAGGATGTCATGGAACGTGTGCAGGACCTCAGTAGGAGTGTGCAGGACATCATGGGACGTGTGCAGGACCGCAGTAGAGGGGTGCAGGACATCGTAGGACCTGTGAAGGACAGCAGTAGGGGTGTGCAGGACCTCGTAGAATGTGTGTAGGACCTCAGTAGGAGTGTGCAGGACATCATGGGACGTGTGCAGGACCGCAGTAGAGGTGTGCAGGACATCGTAGGACCTGTGCAGGACAGCAGTAGGGGTGTGCAGGATGTCATGGAACGTGCGCAGGACCTCAGTAGGAGTGTGCAGGACATCATGGGACGTGTGCAGGACCGCAGTAGAGGTGTGCAGGACATCGTAGGACCTGTGCAGGACAGCAGTAGGGGTGTGCAGGATGTCATGGAACGTGCGCAGGACCTCAGTAGGAGTGTGCAGGACATCATGGGACGTGTGCAGGACCGCAGTATAGGTGTGCAGGACATCGTAGGATCTGTGCAGGACAGCAGTAGGGGTGTGCAAGATGTCATGAAATGTGTGCAGGACCGCAGTAGGAGTGTGCAGGACCGCAGTAGAGGTGTGCAGGACATCGTAGGACCTGTGCAGGACAGCAGTAGGGGTGTGCAGGATGTCATGGAACGTGCGCAGGACCTCAGTAGGAGTGTGCAGGACATCATGGGACGTGTGCAGGACCGCAGTAGAGGTGTGCAGGACATCGTAGGACCTGTGCAGGACAGCAGTAGGGCTGTGCAGGATGTCATGGAACGTGTGCAGGACCGCAGTAGGAGTGTGCAGGACATCATGCGACGTGTGCAGGACCGCAGTAGGGGTGTGCAGGATGTCATGGAACGTGTGCAGGACCGCAGTAGGAGTGTGCAGGACATCATGGGACGTGTGCAGGACCGCAGTAGAGGTGTGCAGGACATCGTAGGACCTGTGCAGGACAGCAGTAGGGCTGTGCAGGATGTCATGGAACGTGTGCAGGACCTCAGTAGGAGTGTGCAGGACATCATGCGACGTGTGCAGGACCGCAGTAGAGGTGTGCAGGACATCGTAGGACCTGTGCAGGACAGCAGTAGGGGTGTGCAAGATGTCATGAAATGTGTGCAGGACATCATGGGACGTGTGCAGGACCGCAGTATAGGTGTGCAGGACATCGTAGGACCTGTGCAGGACAGCAGTAGGGGTGTGCAAGATGTCATGAAATGTGTGCAGGACATCATGGGACGTGTGCAGGACCGCAGTATAGGTGTGCAGGACATCATGGGACGTGTGCAGGACCGCAGTAGAGGTGTGCAGGACATCGTAGGACCTGTGCAGGACAGCAGTAGGGCTGTGCAGGATGTCATGGAACGTGTGCAGGACCTCAGTAGGAGTGTGCAGGACATCATGGGACGTGTGCAGGACCGCAGTAGAGGTGTGCAGGACATCGTAGGACCTGTGCAGGACAGCAGTAGGGGTGTGCAGGATGTCATGGAACGTGCGCAGGACCTCAGTAGGAGTGTGCAGGACATCATGGGACGTGTGCAGGACCGCAGTAGAGGTGTGCAGGACATCGTAGGACCTGTGCAGGACAGCAGTAGGGCTGTGCAGGATGTCATGGAACGTGTGCAGGACCGCAGTAGGAGTGTGCAGGACCGCAGTAGAGGTGTGCAGGACATCGTAGGACCTGTGCAGGACAGCAGTAGGGGTGTGCAGGATGTCATGGAACGTGTACAGGACCTCAGTAGGAGTGTGCAGGACATCATGGGACGTGTGCAGGACCGCAGTAGAGGTGTGCAGGACATCGTAGGACCTGTGCAGGACAGCAGTAGGGCTGTGCAGGATGTCATGGAACGTGTGCAGGACCTCAGTAGGAGTGTGCAGGACATCATGCGACGTGTGCAGGACCGCAGTAGGGGTGTGCAGGACATCATGGGACGTGCGGAGAACCGCGGTAGGGGTGTGCAGGACATCATGGGACGTGCAGGACTGCAGTAGGAGTGTGCAGGACCGCAGTAGGAGTGTGCAGGACATCGTAGGACCTGTGCAGAACAGCAGTAGGGGTGTGCAGGACCTCGTAGAATGTGTGTAGGACCTCAGTAGGAGTGTGCAGGACATCATGGGACGTGTGCAGGACCGCAGTAGAGGTGTGCAGGACATCGTAGGACCTGTGCATGACAGCAGTAGGGGTGTGCAGGATGTCATGGAACGTGCGCAGGACCTCAGTAGGAGTGTGCAGGACATCATGGGACGTGTGCAGGACCGCAGTAGAGGTGTGCAGGACATCGTAGGACCTGTGCAGGACAGCAGTAGGGGTGTGCAGGATGTCATGGAACGTGCGCAGGACCTCAGTAGGAGTGTGCAGGACATCATGGGACGTGTGCAGGACCGCAGTAGAGGTGTGCAGGACATCGTAGGACCTGTGCAGGACAGCAGTAGGGGTGTGCAGGATGTCATGGAACGTGTGCAGGACCTCAGTAGGAGTGTGCAGGACATCAGTGGGACGTGTGCAGGACCGCAGTAGAGGTGTGCAGGACATCGTAGGACCTGTGCAGGACAGCAGTAGGGGTGTGCAGGATGTCATGGAACGTGTGCAGGACCTCAGTAGGAGTGTGCAGGACATCATGGGACGTGTGCAGGACCGCAGTAGAGGTGTGCAGGACATCGTAGGACCTGTGCAGGACAGCAGTAGGAGTGTGCAGGATGTCATGAAATGTGTGCAGGACCGCAGTAGGATGTGCAGGACCGCAGTAGAGGTGGGCAGGACATCGTAGGACCTGTGCAGGACGGCAGTAGGGGTGTGCAGGATGTCATGGAACGTGCGCAGGACCTCAGTAGGAGTGTGCAGGACATCATGGGACGTGTGCAGGACCGCAGTAGAGGTGTGCAGGACATCGTAGGACCTGTGCAGGACAGCAGTAGGGGTGTGCAGGATGGCATGGAACGTGTACAGGACCTCAGTAGGAGTGTGCAGGACATCATGGGACGTGTGCAGGACCGCAGTAGAGGTGTGCAGGACATCGTAGGACCTGTGCAGGACAGCAGTAGGGGTGTGCAGGATGTCATGGAACGTGTACAGGACTTCAGTAGGAGTGTGCAGGACATCATGGGACGTGTGCAGAACCGCAGTAGAGGTGTGCAGGACATCGTAGGACCTGTGCAGGACAGCAGTAGGGGTGTGCAGGATGTCATGGAACGTGTACAGGACCTCAGTAGGAGTGTGCAGGACATCATGGGACGTGTGCAGGACCGCAGTAGAGGTGTGCAGGACATCGTAGGACCTGTGCAGGACAGCAGTAGGGGTGTGCAGGATGTCATGGAACGTGTGCAGGACCTCAGTAGGAGTGTGCAGGACATCATGGGACGTGTGCAGGACCGCAGTAGAGGTGTGCAGGACATCGTAGGACCTGTGCAGGACAGCAGTAGGGGTGTGCAGGATGTCATGGAACGTGTACAGGACCTCAGTAGGAGTGTGCAGGACATCATGGGACGTGTGCAGGACCGCAGAAGAGGTGTGCAGGACATCGTGGGACCTGTGCAGGACAGCAGTAGGGGTGTGCAGGATGTCATGGAACGTGTGCAGGACCTCAGTAGGAGTGTGCAGGACATCATGGGACGTGTGCAGGACCGCAGTAGAGGTGTGCAGGACATCGTAGGACATGTGCAGGACAGCAGTAGGGCTGTGCAGGATGTCATGAAATGTGTGCAGGACATCATGGGACGTGTGCAGGACCGCAGTAGAGGTGTGCAGGACATCGTAGGACCTGTGCAGGACAGCAGTAGGGCTGTGCAGGATGTCATGGAACGTGTGCAGGACCTCAGTAGGAGTGTGCAGGACATCATGGGACGTGTGCAGGACCGCAGTAGAGGTGTGCAGGACATCGTAGGACCTGTGCAGGACAGCAGTAGGGGTGTGCAGGATGTCATGGAACGTGTGCAGGACCGCAGAAGGAGTGTGCAGGACATCATGGGACGTGTGCAGGACCGCAGTATAGGTGTGCAGGACATCGTAGGATCTGTGCAGGACAGCAGTAGGGGTGTGCAAGATGTCATGAAATGTGTGCAGGACCGCAGTAGGAGTGTGCAGGACCGCAGTAGAGGTGTGCAGGACATCGTAGGACCTGTGCAGGACAGCAGTAGGGGTGTGCAGGATGTCATGGAACGTGCGCAGGACCTCAGTAGGAGTGTGCAGGACATCATGGGACGTGTGCAGGACCGCAGTAGAGGTGTGCAGGACATCGTAGGACCTGTGCAGGACAGCAGTAGGGCTGTGCAGGATGTCATGGAACGTGTGCAGGACCGCAGTAGGAGTTTGCAGGACCGCAGTAGAGGTGTGCAGGACATCGTAGGACCTGTGCAGGACAGCAGTAGGGGTGTGCAAGATGTCATGAAATGTGTGCAGGACAGCAGTAGGGCTGTGCAGGATGTCATGGAACGTGTGCAGGACCTCAGTAGGAGCGTGCAGGACATCATGGGACGTGTGCAGGACCGCAGTAGAGGTGTGCAGGACATCGCAGGACCTGTGCAGGACAGCAGTGGGGGTGTGCAGGATGTCATGGAACGTGTCCAGAACCTCAGTAGGAGTGTGCAGGACATCATGGGACGTGTGCAGGACCGCAGTAGAGGTGTGCAGGACATCGTAGGACCTGTGCAGGACAGCAGTAGGGGTGTGCAGGATGTCATGGAACGTGTGCAGGACCTCAGTAGGAGTGTGCAGGACATCATGGGACGTGTGCAGGACCGCAGTAGAGGTGTGCAGGACATCGTAGGACCTGTGCAGGACAGCAGTAGGGGTGTGCAGGCAGTCATGGAACGTGTGCAGGACCTCAGTAGGAGTGTGCAGGACATCATGGGACGTGTGCAGGACCGCAGTAGAGGTGTGCAGGACATCGTAGGACCTGTGCAGGACAGCAGTAGGGGTGTGCAGGATGTCATGGAACGTGTGCAGGACCTCAGTAGGAGTGCGCAGGACATCATGGAACGTGTGCTGGACCGCAGTAGAGGTGTGCAGGACATCGTAGGACCTGTGCAGGACAGCAGTAGGGGTGTGCAGGATGTCATGGAACGTGTACAGGACCTCAGTAGGAGTGTGCAGGACATCATGGGACGTGTGCAGGACCGCAGTGGAGGTGTGCAGGACATCGTAGGACCTGTGCAGGACAGCAGTAGGGGTGTGCAGGATGTCATGGAACGTGTGCGGGACCTCAGTAGGAGTGTGTAGGACATCATGCGACGTGTGCAGGACCTCAGTAGGGGTGTGCAGGACATCGTAGGACCTGTGCAGGACAGCAGTAGGGGTGTGCAGGATGTCATGGAACGTGTACAGGACCTCAGTAGGAGTGTGCAGGACATCATGGGACGTGTGTAGGACCGCAGTAGAGGTGTGCAGGACATCGTAGGACCTGTGCAGGACAGCAGTAGGGGTGTGCAGGATGTCATGGAACGTGTGCAGGACCTCAGGTGGAGTGTGCAGGACATCATGGGACGTGTGCAGGACCGCAGTAGAGGTGTGCAGGACATCGTAGGACCTGTGCAGGACAGCAGTAGGGCTGTGCAGGATGTCATGGAACGTGTGCAGGACCTCAGTAGGAGTGTGCAGGACATCATGGGACGTGTGCAGGACCGCAGTAGAGGTGTGCAGGACATCGTAGGACCTGTGCAGGACAGCAGTAGGGGTGTGCAGGATGTCATGGAACGTGCGCAGGACCTCAGTAGGAGTGTGCAGGACATCATGGGACGTGTGCAGGACCGCAGTAGAGGTGTGCAGGACATCGTAGGACCTGTGCAGGACAGCAGTAGGGGTGTGCAGGATGTCATGGAACGTGCGCAGGACCTCAGTAGGAGTGTGCAGGACATCATGGGACGTGTGCAGGACCGCAGTAGAGGTGTGCAGGACATCGTAGGACCTGTGCAGGACAGCAGTAGGGGTGTGCAGGATGTCATGGAACGTGTGCAGGACCGCAGAAGGAGTGTGCAGGACATCATGGGACGTGTGCAGGACCGCAGTATAGGTGTGCAGGACATCGTAGGATCTGTGCAGGACAGCAGTAGGGGTGTGCAAGATGTCATGAAATGTGTGCAGGACCGCAGTAGGAGTGTGCAGGACATCATGGGACGTGTGCAGGACCACAGTAGAGGTGTGCAGGACATCGTAGGACCTGTGCAGGACAGCAGTAGGGGTGTGCAGGATGTCATGGAACGTGCGCAGGACCTCAGTAGGAGTGTGCAGGACATCATGGAACGTGTGCAGGACCGCAGTAGAGGTGTGCAGGACATCGTAGGACCTGTGCAGGACAGCAGTAGGGCTGTGTAGGATGTCATGGAACGTGTGCAGGACCTCAGTAGGAGGCAGTACATCATGGGACGTGTGCAGGACCGCAGTAGAGGTGTGCAGGACATCATGGGACGTGTGCAGGACCGCAGTAGGGGTGTGCAGGATGTCATGGAACGTGTGCAGGACCGCAGTAGGAGTGTGCAGGACATCATGGGACGTGTGCAGGACCGCAGTAGAGGTGTGCAGGACATCGTAGGAGCTGTGCAGGACAGCAGTAGGGCGGTGCAGGATGTCATGGAACGTGTGCAGGACCTCAGTAGGAGTGTGCAGGACATCATGGGACGTGTGCAGGACCGCAGTAGAGGTGTGCAGGACATTGTAGGACCTGTGCAGGACAGCAGTAGGGGTGTGCAGGATGTCATGGAACGTGTGCAGGACCGCAGAAGGAGTGTGCAGGACATCATGGGACGCGTGCAGGACCGCAGTAGAGGTGTGCAGGACATCGTAGGACCTGTGCAGGACAGCAGTAGGGGTGTGCAGGATGTCATGGAACGTGTACAGGACCTCAGTAGGAGTGTGCAGGACATCATGGGACGTGTGCAGGACCGCAGTAGAGGTGTGCAGGACATCGTAGGACCTGTGCAGGACAGCAGTAGGGGTGTGCAGGATGTCATGGAACGTGCGCAGGACCTCAGTAGGAGTGTGCAGGACATCATGGGACGTGTGCAGGACCGCAGTAGAGGTGTGCAGGACATCGTAGGACCTGTGCAGGACAGCAGTAGGGCTGTGCAGGATGTCATGGAACGTGTGCAGGACCTCAGTAGGAGTGTGCAGGACATCATGCGACGTGTGCAGGACCGCAGTAGGGGTGTGCAGGATGTCATGGAACGTGTGCAGGACCGCAGTAGGAGTGTGCAGGACATCATGGGACGTGCGCAGAACCGCAGTAGGGGTATGCAGGATGTCATGGAATGTGTGCAGGACGTCGTAGAATGTGTGCAGGACCTCAGTAGGAGTGTGCAGGACATCATGGGACGTGTGCAGGACCGCAGTAGAGGTGTGCAGGACATCGTAGGACCTGTGCAGGACAGCAGTAGGGGTGTGCAGGATGTCATGGAACGTGCGCAGGACCTCAGTAGGAGTGTGCAGGACATCATGGGACGTGTGCAGGACCGCAGTAGAGGTGTGCAGGACATCGTAGGACCTGTGCAGGACAGCAGTAGGGGTGTGCAGGATGTCATGGAACGTGTGCAGGACCGCAGAAGGAGTGTGCAGGACATCATGGGACGTGTGCAGGACCGCAGTAGAGGTGTGCAGGACATCGTAGGACCTGTGCAGGACAGCAGTAGGGCTGTGCAGGATGTCATGGAACGTGTGCAGGACCTCAGTAGGAGTGTGCAGGACATCATGCGACGTGTGCAGGACCGCAGTAGAGGTGTGCAGGACATCGTAGGACCTGTGCAGGACAGCAGTAGGGGTGTGCAGGATGTCATGGAACGTGTACAGGACCTCAGTAGGAGTGTGCAGGACAGCATGGGACGTTTGCAGGACCGCAGTAGAGGTGTGCAGGACATCGTAGGACTTGTGCAGGACAGCAGTAGGGGTGTGCAGGATGTCATGGAACGTGTGCAGGACCTCAGTAGGAGTGCGCAGGACATCATGGGACGTGTGCAGGACCGCAGTAGAGGTGTGCAGGACATCGTAGGATCTGTGCAGGACAGCAGTAGGGGTGTGCAAGATGTCATGAAATGTGTGCAGGACCGCAGTAGGAGTGTGCAGGACCGCAGTAGAGGTGTGCAGGACATCGTAGGACCTGTGCAGGACAGCAGTAGGGGTGTGCAGGATGTCATGGAACGTGTACAGGACCTCAGTAGGAGTGTGCAGGACATCATGGGACGTGTGCAGGACCGCAGTAGAGGTGTGCAGGACATCGTAGGACCTGTGCAGGACAGCAGTAGGGGTGTGCAGGATGTCATGGAACGTGTGCAGGACCGCAGAAGGAGTGTGCAGGACATCATGGGACGTGTGCAGGACCGCAGTATAGGTGTGCAGGACATCGTAGGACCTGTGCAGGACAGCAGTAGGGGTGTGCAGGATGTCATGGAACGTGCGCAGGACCTCAGGTGGAGTGTGCAGGACATCATGGGACGTGTGCAGGACCGCAGTAGAGGTGTGCAGGACATCGTAGGACCTGTGCAGGACAGCAGTAGGGCTGTGCAGGATGTCATGGAACGTGTGCAGGACCGCAGTAGGAGTGTGCAGGACATCATGGGACGTGTGCAGGACCGCAGTAGAGGTGTGCAGGACATCGTAGGACCTGTGCAGGACAGCAGTAGGGGTGTGCAGGATGTCATGGAACGTGCGCAGGACCTCAGTAGGAGTGTGCAGGACATCATGGGACGTGTGCAGGACCGCAGTAGAGGTGTGCAGGACATCGTAGGACCTGTGCAGGACAGCAGTAGGGGTGTGCAAGATGTCATGAAATGTGTGCAGGACATCATGGGACGTGTGCAGGACCGCAGTATAGGTGTGCAGGACATCGTAGGACCTGTGCAGGACAGCAGTAGGGGTGTGCAGGATGTCATGGAACGTGTGCAGGACCTCAGTAGGAGTGTGCAGGACATCATGGGACGTGTGCAGGACCACAGTAGAGGTGTGCAGGACATCGTAGGACCTGTGCAGGACAGCAGTAGGGGTGTGCAGGATGTCATGGAACGTGTGCAGGACCTCAGTAGGAGTGTGCAGGACATGATGGGACGTGTGCAGGACCGCAGTAGAGGTGTGCAGGACATCGTAGGACCTGTGCAGGACAGCAGTAGGGGTGTGCAGGATGTCATGGAACGTGTACAGGACCTCAGTAGGAGTGTGCAGGACATCATGGGACGTGTGCAGGACCGCAGTAGAGGTGTGCAGGACATCGTAGGACCTGTGCAGGACAGCAGTAGGGGTGTGCAGGATGTCATGGAACGTGTGCAGGACCTCAGTAGGAGTGTGCAGGACCGCAGTAGAGGTGTGCAGGACATCGTAGGACCTGTGCAGGACAGCAGTAGGGCTGTGCAGGATGTCATGGAACGTGTGCAGGACCTCAGTAGGAGTGTGCAGGACATCATGGGACGTGTGCAGGACCGCAGTAGAGGTGTGCAGGACATCGGAGGAGCTGGGCAGGAGAGCAGGAGGGCTGTGCAGGGTGTCATGGAACGTGTACAGGACCTCAGTAGGAGTGTGCAGGACATCATGGGACGTGTGCAGGACCGCAGTAGAGGTGTGCATGACATCGTAGGACCTGTGCAGGACAGCAGTAGGGGTGTGCAGGATGTCATGGAACGTGGGCAGGACCTCAGTAGGAGTGTGCAGGACATCATGGGACGTGTGCAGGACCGCAGTAGAGGTGTGCAGGACATCGTAGGACCTGTGCAGGACAGCAGTAGGGGTGTGCAGGATGTCATGGAACGTGCGCAGGACCTCAGTAGGAGTGTGCAGGACATCATGGGACGTGTGCAGGACCGCAGTAGAGGTGTGCAGGACATCGTAGGACCTGTGCAGGACAGCAGTAGGGGTGTGCAGGATGTCATGAAATGTGTGCAGGACTGCAGTAGGAGTGTGCAGGACCGCAGTAGAGGTGTGCAGGACATCGTAGGACCTGTGCAGGACAGCAGTAGGGGTGTGCAGGATGTCATGGAACGTGCGCAGGACCTCAGTAGGAGTGTGCAGGACATCATGGGACGTGTGCAGGACCGCAGTAGAGGTGTGCAGGACATCGTAGGACCTGTGCAGGACAGCAGTAGGGGTGTGCAGGATGTCATGGAACGTGCGCAGGACCTCAGTAGGAGTGTGCAGGACATCATGGGACGTGTGCAGGACCGCAGTAGAGGTCTGCAGGACCGCAGAAGGAGTGTGCAGGACATCATGGGACGTGTGCAGGACCGCAGTATAGGTGTGCAGGACATCGTAGGATCTGTGCAGGACAGCAGTAGGGGTGTGCAAGATGTCATGAAATGTGCGCAGGACCTCAGTAGGAGTGTGCAGGACATCATGGGACGTGTGCAGGACCGCAGTAGAGGTGTGCAGGACATCGTAGGACCTGTGCATGAAAGCAGTAGGGGTGTGCAGGATGTCATGGAACGTGCGCAGGACCTCAGTAGGAGTGTGCAGGACATCATGGGACGTGCAGGACCGCAGTAGAGGTGTGCAGGACATCGTAGGACCTGTGCAGGACAGCAGTAGGGGTGTGCAGGATGTCATGGAACGTGTACAGGACTTCAGTAGGAGTGTGCAGGACATCATGGGACGTGTGCAGGACCGCAGTAGAGGTGTGCAGGACATCGTAGGACCTGTGCAGGACAGCAGTAGGGGTGTGCAGGATGTCATGGAACGTGTACAGGACCTCAGTAGGAGTGTGCAGGACATCATGGGACGTGTGCAGGACCGCAGTAGGAGTGTGCAGGACATCGTAGGACCTGTGCAGGACAGCAGTAGGGGTGTGCAGGATGTCATGGAACGTGTGCAGGACCTCAGTAGGAGTGTGCAGGACATCATGGGACGTGTGCAGGACCGCAGTAGAGGTGTGCAGGACATCGTAGGACCTGTGCAGGACAGCGGTAGGGGTGTGCAGGATGTCATGGAACGTGCGCAGGACCTCAGTAGGAGTGTGCAGGACATCATGGGACGTGTGCAGGACCGCAGTAGAGGTGTGCAGGACATCGTAGGACCTGTGCAGGACAGCAGTAGGGGTGTGCAGGATGTCATGGAACGTGTGCAGGACCGCAGTAGGAGTGTGCAGGACCGCAGTAGAGGTGTGCAGGACATCGTAGGACCTGTGCAGGACAGCAGTAGGGGTGTGCAGGATGTCATGGAACGTGCGCAGGACCTCAGTAGGAGTGTGCAGGACATCATGGGACGTGTGCAGGACCGCAGTAGAGGTGTGCAGGACATCGTAGGACCTGTGCAGGACAGCAGTAGGGCTGTGCAGGATGTCATGGAACGTGTGCAGGACCTCAGTAGGAGTGTGCAGGACATCATGGGACGTGTGCAGGACCGCAGTAGAGGTGTGCAGGACATCGTAGGACTTGTGCAGGACAGCAGTAGGGGTGTGCAGGATGTCATGGAACGTGTGCAGGACCTCAGTAGGAGTGCGCAGGACATCATGGGACGTGTGCAGGACCGCAGTAGAGGTGTGCAGGACATCGTAGGACCTGTGCAGGACAGCAGTAGGGGTGTGCAGGATGTCATGGAACGTGTGCAGGACCTCAGTAGGAGTGTGCAGGACATCATGCGACTTGTGCAGGACCGCAGTAGAGGTGTGCAGGACATCGTAGGACCTGTGCAGGACAGCAGTAGGGCTGTGCAGGATGTCATGGAACGTGCGCAGGATCTCAGTAGGAGTGTGCAGGACATCATGGGACGTGTGCAGGACCGCAGTAGAGGTGTGCAGGACATCGTAGGACCTGTGCAGGACAGCAGTAGGGGTGTGCAGGATGTCATGGAACGTGCGCAGGACCTCAGTAGGTGTGTGCAGGACATCATGGGACGTGTGCAGGACCGCAGTAGAGGTGTGCAGGACATCGTAGGACCTGTGCAGGATGTCATGGAACGTGTGCAGGACCGCAGTAGGAGTGTGCAGGACCGCAGTAGAGGTGTGCAGGACATCGTAGGACCTGTGCAGGACAGCAGTAGGGGTGTGCAGGATGTCATGGAACGTGCGCAGGACCTCAGGTGGAGTGTGCAGGACATCATGGGACGTGTGCAGGACCGCAGTAGAGGTGTGCAGGACATCGTAGGACCTGTGCAGGACAGCAGTAGGGCTGTGCAGGATGTCATGGAACGTGTGCAGGACCGCAGTAGGAGTTTGCAGGACATCATGGGACGTGTGCAGGACCGAAGTACGGGTGTGCAAGATGTCATAGAATGTGTGCAGGACCTCAGTAGGAGTGTGCAGGACATCATGGGACGTGTACAGGACCGCAGTAGAGGTGTGCAGGACATCGTGGGACGTATGCAGGACCCCAGCAGGGATGTGCAGGACATCATGGAACGTGTGCAGGACCTCGTAGAATGTGCAGGACATGTGGAGACCGCAGTAGGGTGTGCAGGACATCATGGGACGTGTGCAGGACCGCAGTAGAGGTGTGCAGGACATCGTAGGACCTGTGCAGGACAGCAGTAGGGGTGTGCAGGATGTCATGGAACGTGCGCAGGACCTCAGTAGGAGTGTGCAGGACATCATGGGACGTGTGCAGGACCGCAGTAGAGGTGTGCAGGACATCGTAGGACCTGTGCAGGACAGCAGTAGGGGTGTGCAGGATGTCATGGAACGTGCGCAGGACCTCAGTAGGAGTGTGCAGGACATCATGGGACGTGTGCAGGACCGCAGTAGAGGTGTGCAGGACATCGTAGGACCTGTGCAGGACAGCAGTAGGGGTGTGCAGGATGTCATGGAACGTGTGCAGGACCGCAGAAGGAGTGTGCAGGACATCATGGGACGTGTGCAGGACCGCAGTATAGGTGTGCAGGACATCGTAGGATCTGTGCAGGACAGCAGTAGGGGTGTGCAAGATGTCATGAAATGTGTGCAGGACTGCAGTAGGAGTGTGCAGGACCGCAGTAGAGGTGTGCAGGACATCGTAGGACCTGTGCAGGACAGCAGTAGGGGTGTGCAGGATGTCATGGAACGTGCGCAGGACCTCAGTAGGAGTGTGCAGGACATCATGGGACGTGTGCAGGACCGCAGTAGAGGTGTGCAGGACATCGTAGGACCTGTGCAGGACAGCAGTAGGGCTGTGCAGGATGTCATGGAACGTGTGCAGGACCTCAGTAGGAGTGTGCAGGACATCATGCGACGTGTGCAGGACCGCAGTAGGGGTGTGCAGGACATCGTAGGACCTGTGCAGGACAGCAGTAGGGGTGTGCAGGACCTCGTAGAATGTGTGTAGGACCTCAGTAGGAGTGTGTAGGACATCATGGGACGTGTGCAGGACCGCAGTAGAGGTGTGCAGGACATCGTAGGACCTGTGCAGGACAGCAGTAGGGGTGTGCAGGATGTCATGGAACGTGTGCAGGACCTCAGTAGATGTGCAGGACCTCAGGAGTGTGCAGGACATCATGGGACGTGTGCAGGACCGCAGTAGAGGTGTGCAGGACATCGTAGGACCTGTGCAGGACAGCAGTAGGGGTGTGCAGGATGTCATGGAACGTGTACAGGACCTCAGTAGGAGTGTGCAGGACATCATGGGACGTGTGCAGGACCGCAGTAGAGGTGTGCAGGACATCGTAGGACCTGTGCAGGACAGCAGTAGGGGTGTGCAGGATGTCATGGAACGTGTGCAGGACCTCAGTAGGAGTGTGCAGGACCGCAGTAGAGGTGTGCAGGACATCGTAGGACCTGTGCAGGACAGCAGTAGGGTGTGCAGGACATCATGGGACGTGTGCAGGACCGCAGTATAGGTGTGCAGGACATCATGGGACGTGTGCAGGACCGCAGTAGAGGTGTGCAGGACATCGTAGGACCTGTGCAGGACAGCAGTAGGGCTGTGCAGGATGTCATGGAACGTGTGCAGGACCGCAGTAGGAGTTTGCAGGACCGCAGTAGAGGTGTGCAGGACATCGTAGGACTTGTGCAGGACAGCAGTAGGGGTGTGCAGGATGTCATGGAACGTGCGCAGGACCTCAGTAGGAGTGTGCAGGACATCATGGGACGTGTGCAGGACCGCAGTAGAGGTGTGCAGGACATCGTAGGACCTGTGCAGGACAGCAGTAGGGCTGTGTAGGATGTCATGGAACGTGTGCAGGACCTCAGTAGGAGTGCGCAGGACCGCAGTAGGAGTGTGCAGGACATCATGGGACGTGCGCAGAACCGCGGTAGGGGTGTGCAGGATGTCATGGAATGTGTGCAGGACCTCGTAGAATGTGTGTAGGACCTCAGTAGGAGTGTGCAGGACATCATGGGACGTGTGCAGGACCGCAGTAGAGGTGTGCAGGACATCGTAGGACCTGTGCAGGACAGCAGTAGGGGTGTGCAGGATGTCATGGAACGTGCGCAGGACCTCAGTAGGAGTGTGCAGGACATCATGGGACGTGTGCAGGACCGCAGTAGAGGTGTGCAGGACATCGTAGGACCTGTGCAGGACAGCAGTAGGGGTGTGCAGGATGTCATGGAACGTGCGCAGGACCTCAGTAGGAGTGTGCAGGACATCATGGGACGTGTGCAGGACCGCAGTAGAGGTGTGCAGGACATCGTAGGACCTGTGCAGGACAGCAGTAGGGGTGTGCAGGATGTCATGGAACGTGTGCAGGACCGCAGAAGGAGTGTGCAGGACATCATGGGACGTGTGCAGGACCGCAGTAGAGGTGTGCAGGACATCGTAGGACCTGTGCAGGACAGCAGTAGGGGTGTGCAAGATGTCATGAAATGTGTGCAGGACATCATGGGACGTGTGCAGGACCGCAGTAGAGGTGTGCAGGACATCGTAGGACCTGTGCAGGACAGCAGTAGGGGTGTGCAGGATGTCATGGAACGTGCGCAGGACCTCAGTAGGAGTGTGCAGGACATCATGGGACGTGTGCAGGACCGCAGTAGAGGTGTGCAGGACATCGTAGGACCTGTGCAGGACAGCAGTAGGGCTGTGCAGGATGTCATGGAACGTGTGCAGGACCGCAGTAGGAGTGTGCAGGACCGCAGTAGAGGTGTGCAGGACATCGTAGGACCTGTGCAGGACAGCAGTAGGGGTGTGCAGGATGTCATGGAACGTGCGCAGGACCTCAGTAGGAGTGTGCAGGACATCATGGGACGTGTGCAGGACCGCAGTAGAGGTGTGCAGGACATCGTAGGACCTGTGCAGGACAGCAGTAGGGGTGTGCAGGATGTCATGGAACGTGTGCAGGACCGCAGTAGGAGTGTGCAGGACCGCAGTAGAGGTGTGCAGGACATCGTAGGACCTGTGCAGGACAGCAGTAGGGGTGTGCAGGATGTCATGGAACGTGTGCAGGACCTCAGTAGGAGTGTGCAGGACATCATTGGACGTGTGCAGGACCGCAGTAGAGGTGTGCAGGACATCGTAGGACCTGTGCAGGACAGCAGTAGGGGTGTGCACGATGTCATGAAATGTGTGCAGGACCTCTGTAGGAGTGTGCAGGACATCTTGGGACGTGTGCAGGACCGCAGTAGGGGTGTGCAAGATGTCATGGGACTTGCAGGACATCAGTAGGGGTGCAGGACCGCAGTAGGAGTGCAGGACCGCAGTAGGAGTGTGCAGGACCGCATTAGAGAGCTGTGCGCATCGTAGGACCTGTGCAGGACAGCAGTAGGGGTGTTAGATGTCATAGAATGTGAATGCAGGACATCATGGGACGTGTGCAGGATACCGCAGTATCAATCATTGTTGTTGCAGGACATCATTGGGATACTTGCCCGGGATTGATAGCGTTATAGAGGATGGTTCATTTCATTTCTGACTTGACCTGTGCATGACAGCAGTATTTCCCCCGTCTAGGATAGTCCCATGGAATGTGTGCAGGACCTCAGTAGGAGTGTGCAGGACATCATGCGACGTGTGCAGGACCGCAGTAGGAGTGTGCAGGACATCATGGGACGTGTGCAGGATGGCGGTAGAGGTGGGCAGGATGTCATGGAACGTGTGCAGGACCGCAGTAGGAGTGTGCAGGACCGCAGTAGAGGTGTGCAGGACATCGTAGGACCTGTGCAGGACAGCAGTAGGGGTGTGCAGGATGTCATGGAACGTGCGCAGGACCTCAGTAGGAGTGTGCAGGACATCATGGGACGTGTGCAGGACCGCAGTAGAGGTGTGCAGGACATCGTAGGACCTGTGCAGGACAGCAGTAGGGGTGTGCAGGATGTCATGGAACGTGTGCAGGACCGCAGTAGAGGTGTGCAGGACATCGTAGGACCTGTGCAGGACAGCAGTAGTGCTGTGCAGGATGTCATGGAACGTGTGCAGGATGTCATGGAACGTGTGCAGGACCGCAGTAGGAGTGTGCAGGACATCATGGGACGTGCAGGAACCAGTAGGGATGTGCAGGACATCATGGGACGTGTGCAGGACCGCAGTAGGAGTGTGCAGGACATCATGGGACGTGTGCAGGACCGCAGTAGAGGTGTGCAGGACATCGTAGGATCTGTGCAGGACAGCAGTAGGGGTGTGCAGGATGTCATGGAACGTGCAGGACCTCAGTAGGAGTGTGCAGGACATCATGGGACGTGTGCAGGAACCAGTAGGGATGTGCAGGACATCACAGGACCGGTGAAATTTGGCTAGAGCGACTGATCCTGTGCAATTGTGTCATTTTAAAACTCACTTCTTCTTTTTTCGACTTTTAAATTCAAAAAGTATATGCCTTGTATATTATCTCTAGGAAGCCGCGATGCAGCTACACATTATATTGCTATCTTAGCAGCAGAGCGGTTCTTTCTCCATTTCTACCACTAAGATTACTCAAAAACATTAACTTGCCTTTTATAATAAAGCTATCATAACAGCATCGCGGCTCCTCCCTCCAGAGGTTGACGGTATTGTAGAAGGGAAACTATCGGAAAAAGCTGTGAAATTTCTGAAAGTTGGGCTCCGCAAAAAAGGTTAAGGATTTGGCATTGTTCTTAAATGTTGTGAAATTATTTTATTGGATTTGGCTCTCAACTCGATTTTTCAAATGTAGTGAAATTGTTGAACTGATTTGGCTATTGTTGGTATATGTAAATATCGTAATCATTAAAATATAGCGAAGCGATTATTAGAGTCAAATCGCGCGTCAGAAGTATTTTTCGTAAACTATTCTTTTTGTCCTCAACGCTTTCACTATTCACATTGTATGAGAACGTTGTTGTTGCCAGACTTATTGTTGTTCTGATTTGATCCAAATTATACTCGACTCAAAACTCCTTCTGATGCGTGATTTGACTCTGAAAATTTAAAAAGCGCTGGCCAAATCCATTTGCAACTGTTTCGCTATATTTTAATGATTACGATATTTACATATACCAACAACAGCCAAATCAATTCAACAATTTCACTACATTTGAAAAATCAAGTTGAGAGCCAAATCCAATAAAACAATTTCTGAAAGTTAGGCTCCGCAGAAAAGGTCAAGGATTTGGCATTGCTCTAAAATGTCGTGAAATTGTTTCATTAGATTCGGCTATCAAACTGATTTTCTAAATGTAGTGAAATTGTTGAATCGATTTGGCTGTTGTTGGTATATGCAGATTACATAATCATTAAATGTAGTGAAATTGTTGCAAACGGATTTGGCAGGAGCTCTATGAATTATGTATCGGAGTCAAATCACGCGTCAGAAGGTCCTCTGGCGAGCGAATGAAGACAAAAAGAAAAAAAATAATCTTCAGCCAACAATGCTGAACGAAACGTGGCCTTATGGACTAGAAACAAGGTTTTCGAATGTTATTCTGCCTTTTCAGTGTAGCTCCCACCAAGATACCAGACCTCCCCTCACCGATTAGATAAAAATCATGAAAACGAAATCTAACGCAGTTTATTCGCTACTGACGCTGTCTTCGTGTCCTCAACGCTTTCACGGTTCACATTGTATGGAAACGTTTTTGTTGCTAGACTTATGCTTGTTCTCATTCGATTCAATATGCGCTTCAAGAAAAACCCTTTCTGACGCGTGATTTGACTGTGATAATTCAGAGCTCCTGCCAAATCCGTTTGCAACAATTTCACTACATTTAATGATTATGTTATCTGCATATACCAACAACAGCCAAATCGATTCAATAATGTCACTACATTTAGGAAATCAGTTTGATAGCCAAATCCAATGGAACAATTCCTGAAAGTTTAGGTTCCTGGCAAAAGTAAAGATTTGGCATGGCCAATTTTTCGAAAAATTAGAAATATACTCCTTTAAAAAGGGAAGGTAAAGAAAAATGGAAAACGTTTTGAAATATTCCTGAGAACGATTTGGCGTAAAATAATTTGATTTTTGGGAAATGTAGTGAAATAGTTGAAAGTATGATTTGGCAGTCGAGTTTGAACCAACTATTGACAAGAGCTGTGCAAAAGGAGGGATCGCATCAAATGAGCTTATCCGAAGAACATATCGAAGCTAAATCACGCGTGATATGGAACAAACAGTTTATTTTACTTCACTTAATACGTGAAGACTGCGGCATTCCAGCTCCCGAACGAGCTTTTACTGCTTGCCTTATCATGCGTGATTTAGCTTCGATATGTTCTACGGATAAGCTCATACAATGCGATCTCTCGTTTTGCACAACTCTTGTCAATAGTTGGTTCAAACTCGACTGCCAAATCATACTTTCAACTATTTCACTACATTTCCCTAAATCAAATTATTCCACGCCAAATCACTCTCAGGAATATTTCAAAAAACCTTTTTCATTTTTTCTTTACCTTCCTTTTAACTGAGCATATTTCTTAATTTTTCGAAAAAATGGCCATACGCCAAATCTTTACTTTTTGCCAGGAACCTAAACTTTCAGGAATTTCATTCTATCTATTTTTCCTAAAGGTTTCCTTTCTAACATAGATCTACATGCCCTAGGTGTGGTGTGTAATTCAAAATAAACCCACTGATGCCCACTGCCCTGCCCCTCCCCTTCTATGACG